>MU704185.1:0-34831 GCA_026770625.1 Nicotiana glauca
CATATCAAGGAAAACTGCTACAAAATTATAGGATATCCACAAGATTATAAGAATAAAAGGAAAGGGGGAGCTGGTTCTCACAATGCTGTGGTAGAATCCAGTTATGGTGTACCTTTGCACAACACTTTTACTTCTTAGGACAGGGCTATTCAACACATACCCATATATCAGAACAATCATTATATGAGTCAGGTTCCTGAAAGTTTACAGAGTCAAGGAATTTCCAACACTCAAAAAAAAGACAGTTCTGCATCTACTCAGTCACATGGAGCAGCAAATTCTACCTCTCAAGGAGGTGGTTTTCCATTTACTAAGGAGCAATATGATCAGATAATGCCGATCCTAAACAACAATCATTCTGCTCCTGCTCCCACTAAAACAAAGGCTGCAGGTATAACTACTGCTCTCTTAGCATCATCTAATGCACAATAACAAGAGTGGATTATTGACACAGGTGCCACAAATCATATGGTATCAAATGTTGAATTGTTGACCGAATCCTCCCTAGCTACACCTTCTAATTCTAGAAGAGTTTTGTTACCAAATGGAGATGTCACTCAGGTTTCTCAAGTTGGAGATAGTCACATTTCAGATAGGAGCACTATTAAGGATGTGCTTTATGTTCCTCAATTCAAATTCAACTTACTATTTGTCTCCAAGGCTACAAGGGATTTAAGATGTTTTGCTTCTTTTTACCCTGATTTCTATATCTTTCAGGATCTCTTCAGTGGCAAGGTGAGGGAGATTGGTAGGGAAAGGCTTATACTTTCTACAAAGACATGGGACCAAGAAGCTTACTGTTGTGGCTCTAGTGGTAGCTGGAATAAAGTCAAACTCTACAGATATTATCTTGTGGCATAAAAGGCTAGGTCATATATCTAGTACTGGTTTGAGTAGATTGTTTCCTGCTAAGCTAGCTAGCATTGTTGATCTCATTAATAAGTGCTCTATCTGTCCTTGTGCTAAACAAACCAGACTGCCATTTCCTACTAGCTATATCAAGAGCACTGCTGCATTTGATCTAATTCATGTAGATGTTTGGGGTCCATACAAGTGTGCAACTTTTGATGGCTATAAGTACTTCTTAACAGTTGTTGATGATTTTACCAGGATGACTTGGTTATTTCTTCTGAGGCTAAAATCTGATGTGTGTTTTGTTCTCACTCAGTTTATTGCATTTGTTCAAACTCAGTTTAACAAGACATTGAAGACTATTAGATCTGACAATGGTGCTGAATTTGTTAACTCTGTGTGTACCACCTTGTTCCAAAAACATGGCATTGTTCATCAAAAGACTTGTGTTTACACTCCTCAGCAAAATGGAGTTGCTGAAAAGAAACACAGGCATATTCTGGAGGTGACTAGGGCCTTAAAATTTCAGGCAAATATTCCTCTCAAATACTGGGGACATTGTGTTCTTGCAGCAACTTACATCATCAATAGACTACCATCATCTGTACTTCATGGATTATCTCCATTTGAGTTGTTGTTTGGTAGAGCTCCTAATTTAGAACATCTGAGAGTTCTTGGTTGTCTATGTTATGCCAAACAAGTTAATGAAGCAGACAAACTCCTTCCTAGAGCTAAACCTACTGTCCTTATGGGCTATTCTGACTCTCAAAAAGGTTACATTCTATTAGACTTGGAAAGTCAGTGCTTCAATGTCAACAGGGATGTTTCCTTTAGGGAAGATATATTTCCTTTCAAAGACTATCCCACTTCTACATCTCCTGTCTTCTTGCCCCCCAATACTCCTTCTGTTGATACTGATTCCACTTCTTCTTCTACTTCATCTTCATCTTCTTCTTCTACTTCTGTTTCAGATCATGTCCCATACAGTCCTACTACTGCCTCTACCACATCTTACCCTTCTTCTTCTACTTCAGATTCAATTCAACATACAACACCAACAACAGTGGCTCCTTCTGAACTACCATCTCAAGATCCTACCTACCCTGGCCTAAGAAGGTCCTCAAGACCTAGGCAGGCTCCCTTTTGGCTGAAGGATTATGTTTCTTTACCTAATAATAAGGAAGTTCCTTACTCTGTCTCAAATTATGTGTCCTACAGTGGTCTTTCTTCTACTTATCAGGCTTATCTTGCTGCATTTTCTACTATTGTGGAACCTTCCTCATTTGAAGAAGCTGTCAAAGATCCTAGGTGGGTGGAAGCCATGCAGGCAGAGATTGCTGCATTGGAGGCTAATCATACCTGGGATGTGGTTACTTTGCCCACTGGTAAGTCTCCTATTAGGTGCAAATGGATATACAAAGTCAAGTATAAGGCCTCAGGTGAGGTGGAGAGGTTTAAGGCCAGGCTTGTTGCCAAGGGTTACAATCAACAAGAAGGGATTGATTACCAAGAGACCTTTAGTCCAGTGGTGAAAATGGTCACTGTCAGATCTGTTCTTGCTGTAGCTGCTACTGAACACTGGCACATCCATCAGATGGATGTGTACAATGCTTTTCTACAGGGGGATTTACATGATGAAATCTATATGACATTGCCTCAAGGATTTCAGAGTCAGGGGGAGAATAGCATATGCAGACTTCTGAAATCCTTATATGGCTTAAAACAGGTACCAAGACAATGGAATGCCAAGTTGTCTGAGGCATTGATACACCTAGGATTTTATGCAAAGTCAACATGATCATTCACTCTTTGTAAAAGGAGCAGGCAAACACACTGTTATCATCTTTGTCTATGTGGATGATATGCTGTTAGCTGGACCTGATCTAACACTCATAAGTGCAGTAAAAACTCAGCTACAACTGACCTTCAAAATGAAAGATCTTGGAGAGTTGAAATATTTTCTAGGCATTGAGTTTGCTAGGTCTCAACAAGGCATTCTCATGCATCAAAGGATATATACACTAGAGCTCATTTCTGAGTTAGGACTGGGTGCTGCAAAACCTGCATCTACACCTATTGAAGCTAATGTCAAACTTACTACTAAGGAGTATGATGAAAGTCTTGGTACACTTGATGGCACAACAGATGATCTCTTAACAGATCCCAGTCAGTACCAGAGATTACTAGGAAAACTACTTTACTTAGCATATAGTGTACAAACATTGAGTCAGTTTATGCAGAAGCCAAAGAAATCACATATGGAAGCTGCACAAAAGGTGGTCAAATATGTAAAAGGGCAGCCTGGACAAGGTATACTGATGTCCAACAGGAAGATGAACACCATCACAGCCTATTGTGATGCTGATTGGGCTGCTTGCCCTCTCACAAGAAAATCAGTAACTGGTTTCTTTATTAAAAATAAGGTGAGTCACTAGTATCTTGGAAGTCAAAGAAGCAAAGTACTATATCCAGAAGTTCAGCAGAATCTGAATATAGAAGCATTGCAACAACAGTAGCAGAGTTAGTATGGATACTTGGACTGTTCAAGGATATTGGAGCAAGTATTAATCTTCCTGTGAACATACTCACAGACAGTAAAGCAGTCATTCAAATAGCTGCCAATCCAGTGTTCCATGAGCGCACAAAACATATTGAAATTGACTGTCATTTCATAAGGGAAAAAATACAGAATGGGCTAGTGAAGACTGAGTATGTGACAACTAAAGATCAACTGGTAGATGTATTAACAAAGGGATTAATCAAAGCTCAACATGAGTATTTGTTGTCCAAGCTAGGGGTACTTGATATCTTTGCACCACCTAGCTTGAGAGGGAATGTTGTGAAGGAAGGAATAACTTGACTAGTGTTAATGTATTTATGTGTAGTTAGTGAATTAGTGAATTAGAAAAATATAAGTAGTAGTTAGTTACACGTGTATAAATAGAGTAATATACTGTGTAATGAATACATTGAAAATACAGTTGAGGTAATTCACTATTTCATTCATTTTCTCTTCCCTCTATTCTCTCTCTTCTTCCTCGTCTCTTCTTCCTTCATTCTAGGGCTCGTACAGGTGAAGTACCATCAACTTTAGCAGCCTCCAATGTTTCTTTTTAAAATGCCGTGTAAGAAGAAAAGTATGAGAAAACTGAAGAGGAAGCAGAAAGATGAGATAAAGATTTAAGTAGAGCAGGGTTCTAGATGCCTAGGATGATTTCTAGGGTGAATCTGCTGCCCTTTTCCTCTTGTCGTCTAGCTTTCTTGCAGCTCCAGAAAATGGTGATTGTCTTTTGTTTGAAGCTGCATTAATTGATCTACTATGTTCTATGAAGGATCTTAGTTTAGTTTAATGTCAAGAAAATTCTCTTGCAGCATCGACATTACCATAAACTTGGTCATCTCCTTTAACTAAATTATCTCTTGTTAAATAATTTGAAGATCATGTCCTTAAAGAGGTGAATGTTGGATGATTTAAGCCTGGTTTCTTTAAATGAGTTTGCCCTTGAAATAACACCTAATTTCTTTAAATTAGTTTTCCCTTGACATAATATTTGATTTACCATCTAGCGAGATGGATTCGTGTTATTAGGAGTTGCCAATTTTGAGGAATCAAGAGATCAGTCTAGAATCCAAAGATAAGTATGCGCATTTCTAAGTCTTTTGTTTTGTTTTGTTTTCCTCAAAGATGCTTTTTCCTGAGTCGCATTAGTTAAAATAGTCGAACATTGTTTGGTAACTAATATCAAGCTATTCTCTGTACTGAGCTAAACGACCTCTTCTTGCAGGACCTAGAAGATTTCTGTTTCGTCAAACACTATGCCGTCTCCAGACTGAAGAGGTAATCTGCTAAAAATATTTGAGTTAATATGAAACCGGTAAGTGTATATGCACAGAGAAATAAAAGATCTTGATATTTTTGGACTAATCTGTAGTAGAAGATTTCATCAGGTACATTCATATTCGCTCCAACACATTGATAATTGATACCAAATCACCGACCTACATCAATGTATATACTACGTTGCAAATAAAAAAGATTTCAGTTGTTAGTTTTTCACTGGTTAGTATAACTGTGATGAACAATCGTGTTTTTATTCCATTATAGAAAGTTACATTGAATCATTCCTTATGTTTGGATGATTATAACAGAAAACGAAAAATATTAAGTAACAAATAAAGTCAAAGTACTTTAGATGTTTATTCATACATCAAAATTCATGTTAAAGGAAAAAAAAAATTATGTATAACAATAATTTTTATTTTGGGTTAGAGGTTTAGAGCAAAGATTAATATTGTGATGTTGCTTCTTGATTTGGATGGTTCCAAAAAAGAGATAGAAAAAAAGTTACTAACTTCTAAAAAGATTAACCATGTTAGACATTATTAATATATCGAAATTTATGGTAAAGGAGAAAACTAACTTTTTCTCCATTTATGGATAATAAGAAATGAATTTTCTTGGTTTGGTGTTTAGCGTGGGGGATAGATTTACCTATTTTATATCATTTTCATTTGAATGATGAAAAGAACAAAATGAAAATAGTTTACTAATAATTTATGCATGGTTGTTGACATGAATAATTGTTTTTTTTGTATGCTTGTATATTTGATTTGGTAGAATAATATATATATATATATATATATATATATATATATATATATATAAAATGCATGTTGGACGCATGGAATCACATTCTCAACCTTTTGGAGTGACGTAAGGTCGTTGTACCTTCGATTAATATTATGGGCATCATACCATCAATATGAACTTCAATAGGATTCAAGGATCATACATACTTTCTTAGAATAACTTTATAAAGAAATAACAACATGGACAACCTTAGTTGCTGGGAGTAGATCCGTTATAAAATAGCGTATTGTTTATGTTCATTTCACTTTAGATAATGCCAAAAGAAAGAAAGAAGTGATTTAACATACCTTTGCAGTCTTCTCTCCAATTGTCAACCAAGCTCAATATGATCTTCTTACGTCTACAATGAGTAACCTGACTTCGTCGTCATCATATAAGCATTGTAACTCTCATATTTCAAAATCAATATTCTACAAAAAAAATGGACATCACCTCCCCTGCTTTTATTATATCCCATAAGTTACTAAAAGTCACTAAACAATCCAAACAACAATAATATAATTCACAATAATCTTTCTAATTACTTCAACACCCATTTTGAGCGGCAAACTCGATTTACAATTAACAAAATAGAATTTAATCCAATTCCTTTTCCATGAATCTGCCTACAACTTATAGAATATCATACTTATGCTTACCGTATCATTTTCAGCCCAAAACATCATAAGAATAATCTTCAAAAATAGTCCACACGGCTAGCACCTTAAACTTTATCGTCAACCTCCTGTTTTTCATGTTATCTCATTCAATCCACTGGATTAGCATATAGATAAGTTTAACAACAATATCCACAACATAATGAAACTATTTATAACAATTTCCAGCCACAAGAAACCATATATATAGCCTTAACACTGTCACGCCCTAACCTCGGGAGGCGCGATCGACGCTGAACCGAGTGAACCCGACTGAGCCAGCCTATTAGACACTTTCTACCCAACTCATTATGATCAAGAAAACAGGTTATTATTGATTATACAATAGGAAGATTTTTGTAACATTTCTAAATCTATTCATTTGCTATGCCATTGGTAAGTTTTCAAAATTACTTATACTTCACAATTTGAAGAAACAAGGGTCCAAAACACAACATAATTCACTGACCCTTACAATACCCAGATACAACCCACATAAATATCTACGGAGCCTCTAAAGATAAAAAAAATAATCATAATAATGCCGGCAATAAGGTGTCGGCTATACCTCAAAATATGGTAAACATATAAACAGAAGATGTACTACATGATCCTGGGAAGAAATGGAGCTCACCAAGTCTGCTGGGAGGGTGATGGTGATGCACTTCTAGCTACGATCAACACTGTCTGCTATGGAACCACCTACATCCATTTAAAAATGTAGCGCCCCCAGCAAGAGGGACATTAGTACTATCGAATAATACTAGTATGTAAAGTTAAACACCAATCTTAATAGAATGAATAATGAAACAGAGAGGAAGCAGTCATGATGTACAACAAAAGCTTCAAACAATACTAAAATATCAAGTAAGGGCCACTTAAGTTCTCGATTCAACTTCCATCTTATTAGGTTGGTAATCTTAGTGCCATGTGCCACAATCAACAACACCACCATGTTCTTACACGGAGTCCAATCTCGACCCGATCGGCTAGGTCATCTCATTTGAGACATCAATCATATCCATAATTTCAACCAATCACTTCCAGCATAGTTACCACCATGTATGCGGCATGGCGTCCGATCACAGACCGATCGGCTAGGACTTCTCACTTGGGACATACTCCTTTCAATCCATTGTCTCACTTCATATATCTTTCCCATCTTTCAATACATTGGCACAAGTGGCCTCATTCATTAAGTCATTCTTGACACTTGGCCGTATTTTACAATTCAAGTTTCCCTTTTTACACATTCAATAACACTATCATCAGCAACAATAGGGCCTATAATGTAAGACATTTGTACAGATAAAGAGAAGACTTGGAAATCATAAGCACGTAGAGGCCTTTCATACAAATTGGTATAATATTCTTTATTCGATTCTTGACATGAATTCTTAACTTTTCTCAACAAATATTCCACATTTTAACACATCCTAAAATGGCATGATAAAATTATGAACATTTAGAGCAAATATTGAACGCGAATCTTTTAACACAACACATTGGGGTAGTCAATTCTAGTATGATCAATTTAGGGACTTACACCAATTACACGAACACCCGGGGTTCAATTCTAAGAAGCAGTGGGTTTAGCTATACATACCTAAATTGAGCTCCCCTAAACTTTAAGATGATCCGGAATTTAGCAACTTCAATCTACTTTTGCAGTATAGCAAAATTGAACCCAAAATTAGGAAAATGATGTATAATTCTATATCGTTAGAGCATTCCATCAAACACTATGTGTGCATTATGTTTTAAGACTCTTTTTGTGTAAGATTCCATCATTCCGCAACCCTTCTTTTATTATTTTTACTCCATAATCTTCCTACACTTTTTCACCACACATGCATGCAAAATAAATAACCCTCATATCCATGAGCCATTTTGCTAACCCATTTTTAGTAGAAATTTCGAATTTGAGAGCTAGGGCATAGATTCATACCTTAAGACTTAGTGAACTTCACTTGACAATTTCAAGGTTTCTAGCAAAGATTAAGTAATTTTTTGATGAAGAACTCTTTTCTCCCTCTAGGACCCTCTTTCTCACTCTAAAGGTATCAAAAAATAGGCTTAAAATGAGCTATAGCATATGATATATCGACATAGAATCAAGTTTAAAAATTAGAAATTTGGAGCCCTGACACGGATCTACGGTCGTAGATCACATAATGACTATGCGGCACGCAAAATGATCGCGAAAAGTGGCCCTCAAGGACCTAAATTTTTTGCCTTGGTCTACGGCCAATATGAGGTCCGCAGACCTGTTCTACAGTCACATAATGCACCGCAGACCTATTCTGCGGTCGCATAATATGCCCCAGAACCTCCTTCCGCAAAATTTCAAGAATGGTTATGCAACCAAAGTGCATGCCGCAAAATGATTATGCGGTAGCATAATTGGCCGCGAAAACAAGCCTTAAAATTGGCCAAAAAGACTGCCTCACTCTGCAGAAAAAATGAGGCCCGCAGAGTGATTATGCGGTCGCATAATGGGCCGCAGAAACACACATTTTGCAAAACACTTTCCTTTAACTCTGTAGCGTACTGTTCAATCCAAAAAGTCCGAACTGCGGTATAAACCATAAATCTAACTTGGCACAACGAAATTCCGGGTTTTAGGTAAAATTTTACGGGGCCTTACAAACACAACCCACAAAAAGAGATATGATTATTTATGCCATGTCAATTACTATCCTGTAGATTTTCACTCAAACAACTCAACTAACACATGATTAACCTTAAGCACAATAAAGAACATTATTTAGGCCTCATTTATTTTTTTTAAGATTAAGACGTCTGAATCTGAATACATATCTAAATATCAAGATGTGTATTAAGATTAAGACAATTGGATCTGAATAATTATATGAATATTAAGATGTGTATTAAGATCTGAATACTAAATGATTAAGACTATTTAATTTTTAACATCTGAATGTATAAAATTTACTAAATACTAAATGATTAAGACTATTTGATTTTTAACATCTGAATGTATAAATTTATCTTTATTTGAAAATTAAAAAATATAAAATTCAAATAAAATACTAATTAATTTAATTTTATATTAATAAAATATATAGTTCTTTAAAATAAGATAGTAATTGGTGGTGATGGCTAATAGGTGAATGCCAACTGGAGGCGGTGGTTGGTAGTAGTTTTGGCTGATGGTGGTTGTTGAGGGTAGTAGCTAGTGGTGATTTGTAGTGGTGGCGATTATGATTGAGGATGGTGGTGGTGGACGATGATAGTTAATAATGATAGGTGGTGGTGATAATATTGATTGATGAAGGTAGTAGGTAGTGGTGGTAGGTTATAATGATAGGCAATGCCTGCTATGGTTGTTGATGGAGATGGGGTGGTTAGTTGAGGCGGATGAGTGTTGATTATGCTTGAGAATGATGGTGGTGGATGGTGATAGTCAATAATAGTAGCGGCTAGGATTTAGGATAACGGTGGTGGTGGTGGTGGTTAAGTATGGTGGTGGCGGTGGCATGGTGGTAGTTGATAATGGTAGGTGGCGGCGACAGTTAATAATGAATATAAATTATAGTATCTTAATGAAATTAAGGCCTCATTTGTTTGCACTTAATGGAGGTCGAATCTTAATCATTCAGATCTCAGACATTAAGCGCGTTTATTTTTAAAGTCTGAATCTTAATTATTCAGATCTTAATATTTAAGTGTATTTATTTTTTTATTTTACAATCACTTAATGGGTATGAATAGGTTTGTATGATTAAGATCTATAACAGAGACTTAATTTCATTAAGATGCTATCGTATATTCATTATTAATTGTCGTCACCGCCTACCATTATCAACTACCACCATGCCACCACCACCACCATACTCAACCACCACCACTACCACCTTCACCACCACCACGCCACCATAATTCTCAATCATAGCCGCCAGCATTATTGACCATCACTACCCACTATCCCCACCACTCCGACCACCATATATCATTCTTACCCACAATTAACACTCATCACCTCAACTACCACAACTGACTACTCCGTCACCATCAACAACCACCGCCGGAATTGCCCATCATTATAACCTACCATCACTCACCCACCACCTTCCTCAGTCACAACTACTACCACCACCCGCCATTATTAACTATCACCACCCACTACCACCATCCTCAATCATACTCGCGACCATTTCCAATCACTACTTGCTACTAGCATGAACCAACATCATCAACCAAAACTACCACAAACCACTGCCTCCAGTCAGCATTCACCCGTTAGCCATCATCACCAACGACTATCATACTTTAAAAAATTATATATTTTATTGATATAATATTAGATTAGTTAGTATTTCAGTTAAATTTTATGTTTATTAAATTTCAAATAAAGATAAATTTTATACATTTAGATGTTAAAAATCAAACAGTCTTAATTATTTCTATTCAAATCTTAATACACATCTTAATATATCCAGATGTATATTTAGCTTCAGATGTCTTAATCTTAATACACATCTTGATATTCAGATGTGTATTTAGATTCAGACGTCTTAATCTTAATAAAAATAAATGTGGCCGTCTCTGTTGTAGATATTAATCATACATGTCTATTTATACCCATTAAGTGGTTGTGAAGTAAAAAATAAATAAACACACTTAATAATTAAAATCTGAATAATTAAGATTCATACTTTAAAAATAAGCGTACTTAATGTATGGGTCTGAATGATTAAGATTCATACCTCATTAAGTGCAAATAAATAAGACCTTACTTACCTTAGGCAGTAGATACAACTTGAGATCCCCAACTGGTGTAGCTCATAACAACCCTCAATCACACCACAACACTATATACGTTGTATTCTCTTCTTGAATCAACTTTTGTGTTCAAGTTGGTGTCTAAACGCTTGTATTTCGCCTTGAAACTCTAAAATATATAAATGAGAGACTGATTATTAGCTTAATCATAAATAAAAACATGAAATTTAAGGTTACTTACCTTTGAAGAACCCTCCAAAACAGCTATAAGATGAAGAACTACGATCTAGCAAACATCACAGGATTTCTAGTGTTGGATTCATGTTTTTATCTTAGGATTTCACCCTAGAATCATGGAGGAACCCTTGGAGAGCATTTAAGAGGGTTTAGGAACTTTTTTTAATGGGAAAAATGAGTTAAAACGACATATAATTGACTTAAATACAAGCTGAAGTTTTACACCGACTTTGTGGGTCCCATGGGAGCCAATTGTGCAGTCTCGCAAAAATGCAAATATCTCTCTACTCCGATGTCGTATCGTCGAACGTTTAAATGCGTTAGAAACTAGACTGATAGATCTTTAATTTTGTAAGTAGATCACCCCACAATTACAGGCATATTTGGATAAATGCTCAACTACATTTGACCTAATTTTTAGCATATTTATGAATGTTATTTGTGATGACATTTGCAACTTTTGTTCCTGTCACGGCCCAAACCTATGGGCCGCAACGGGCACCCCATACCTTACTCAACCGAGTACCAACATAACATATCTTTCGTGTCATACAATCTTAGGTAAATGAGCCTGAAAGGCTGTCATGAGATAACTAGAATAAACATGAGAGAGTACTCGACATAGAACGGCCCAACCTGATATAGAAATTTATACACATGACATACGGTCCTATAAGGACAAGACGATCATTTGTAAACTCAAAACATGGGCCGACTGTCGACGCCCCCCTTTTTCCTTGCGGAATCAGGTTCACGACATTTGAGAAGACAACTCTTTTCCCACTTTGGGAATTGGGTTTTTGAGAGTTTGGAGAGTCACCAACTAATGATTATAGTGCATTAGGACACTTTAGAAAAAAATAATTAAAGATGAAAACCAGAGTTTGGGTAAGGGCTTGAAATTATCTCGAGGGGAAGGTGTTAGGTACCCCTCAAGATCCACTAGTGTGGTTCCCAGCCATGCTACAATTGTGACTTTAAATGCAAAAATAAACAAGCAAGCATTGCAAATATGGAAAAATTGTTACAAATAAGAGTATGAAAAGGATTTAAAGGTGCTGAAATTTAGAGGATAACAATTTTGTAATTTAAGAAGAGATACGCAATGAGGGGAGAGATCAAATAAGTGACACAAATAACTTAAGGAAATAAACAAAAGATGGAAGTTCGAAAAGTTTTGGACAGCTTTTGAAAAATCTGAGAATAACAACTAATAAAGAAGGAGGGGGGTCCTAGGCTTATACATTACATGGATCATTCGCACAACACTGGTACTTAATTGTACGCGAAGTGTTATCGTGTAATCATCATCTCCATGTCTACCCTTCCCATCCCGTTAAGGTATTAAAGCGTGAAACGGTATCACTTGCTTACCGCATGCTATTATCTATCCCAATCCTATCAGTCCCGGGGTATTAGGACTTCTAATCCTAAAGGGTAAAGAAAGGGATGGAGGCCTTTATGGAGTTTAAAGGATAAAATTCTAATCAATATTCAAAACAAGTAGCAAGTAGAAGGGGATAACAGACAATCATACAAGTCTCAAATTTAGCCCCGAAATCAAATAATCATTTAGTTTAGCATGCCTTAACAAATACTGGTTTGGTCTTAGATTAAATTTAAGCAGCGAGCGGACTGGTCCAACACATATATTTAGACAGAAAGTCTGCATTAGGCAACTCGGATACAGTTGTCGGATATTAAGGCATTTGACGCGAGTTGTTTTAAAGAAAGCACTGATTTTTAGAAGGCCACTAATGCAGAAGTGTTTTTTTTAAAAGGGGGGGGGGGATGCAGACTTAGGACAACATTTAAGAAATGAATTTCAAAAGGGATCGGAGGACTGTTTCAATTGTACATGCAGAAAGAGTAGTTGTTGAAATCCAGAAGAGACAGAACATTAAAGAGTAAATTGCGGAACTGATTTAAACAACGAGTTCAGGGATTATTTTGAAAAAAAATGCTTTTAGACAGAATATTAGAGAAGATGTGTTAGAAAAAGATATGCAAATTTGAAGAACTTGATTTTTGGGACAAATGCACACTAGTTTAAAAGAGTTTTATCAAAGGTCAAAGTTTTGAAAACGTTACTAAGTTAGGCGTCTAAGGACCAATTAACCAATTATTACTGCTTTAAAAGGGCCAAACGATTTTGATGCAAAATCCTATAGGCATGATATCTATGTTATTGATTTTAGCACTTTTTAATGAACTTGTGAAAAGATGCTTGTTTAATTAATCCTAGAATTTGCCTAATGAATATGCGTATCCTATAGGCATGACATCTATTAGTTTTCAGGAAATTTTATATTCATATAGGCAGGATCTCGTGATGCATAGTTACAGAATATGAGGATTAAATCCTATAAACATGCTTTCTAGGTGAGTTAAGCGTTAAATCATATAGGCATGGTCTCTATGTGATTGAATCAGTATTAGAGCTCCTATAGGCAGGATTTCTAGTTTGATAAAATAAATCCTAAGTCATGATTTCTATCCTTTGGATGCAAGAAAAATAAAGACCCCTCCCACACCCTTTTACTATAATCCCCAAGTTTCATACAAGATTATTACAACCCAATGAATCAAACTAGGAATTAATAGATACATCAAAAGCTAACAGCTAGATCCGAGGAGCCTAATTCAACCTTAATGTCCAATAATATGTATTTAACCAACTCTGGGATCCATATTTCCAAATCCTTCTCTTTATCCAAAGTGTTTCAAAGTTCCAAGGAATCTCAGAAATTCCCGGCATTGCTTACACCCAGGATATTATCAGAATTAGAATAGTGCAGTGTGGAAGAGCCAACTCTCAGGCATACAAGTTCAGAAGGAGATCAGGGATCCCAAAGCATGGCTTGCAATAGAGGGGCATAACTTATAGCTAGTAATAAATGCAAAGTGAAAGGGAATTATGGAGCCATGACAGATGGTGGTCATACATAGCCATAAAGTAGGCTGGCACATCCCTGACCATTTGTTTGGTTGAACAAGTTAGGAGCAGACCTTTTGAAGGTCAGACCAAAGTCTGGATAGTGATTAGGACACTATCAGACCCAAGTCCAGGGCTCAAGGACATAAAAGGGGAAAGGGAGTGGGAATTGATTGAGTTAGGGATTCAAAGAACCCAGTTCAGGATCATAGACAACAATATTGGAGTGCTGCTATGCCCTGGACAATAACTCACATAAAAAGGGGTATAGGGTAAGGGAATTCATAAAATATCAAACTCACAACAAATAAACGATTGCACACATTATTTAAATACTAGACTGTAAAGGAAAGGGTAAACAAATGGGGAGAATTAAACACATTGTTGTTGAGGCATGTAAACTAATTGAGACATACCAGTATAGAAGCAAAAGAGTGCAGAAGAAAGCAAACACAATCCACAACAATGCAAATATTAGAAAAAAAGAGTATAAGTGAAGGTAAATTGTGAACCCAGATTATTCTGTGTTCGTGTGTGTTCAAAGAGAGGGTAGGAGAGTATTTATAGTGTAAAAACAGGTAGAAAAATAGGGCAAGGATTGCAGTTCAACAATAATTAAGGGTGTCAATTAAAATCAAATCAGTATCAAAGACTTCCTTTAATTAAGGAATTAAATCAAACGGTAGCATGCAAGTGTTAAACAAGGAAAGAAATCACGCAGGGCTGGACATGACAAATAAGGAAAGATTTTCAGCATATTACGAGTACACCACATGTATTAGGGGTTAGGTTCATTAGACCTTAATTAAGGAAAGGTTTGTAAGAATCCCATACTAATATAATTAAAGTAATGAGATCAAATCAGCTTGAGTAGAAAAGCAAAGTCGAAAGGAAAACATTTCAAACATGTCCAAGAAACAATGAAAATCAAGACAATAAAGGAAAGAATCAATTATAAGAGTGCAATCAGAATCACACTAAGGAAAATCTTTGAAAAACTACGCACAAGTTACAGAAAGAACTCAGTATAGATATACATGAATGTACAAATATTAGTCATGTGAAGCTAAGTTGTGGCAAAATAATAGCATGTAGCAGTAACTAGAAAACATGATAGTCAAGTTTCAGTGCTTAACAATAGAGAAAAGATCAAAAGCATGCAAAGAAATCAGGAGCAAAATTAGTCAAGAGAATGGAAGCACACTGCAATTTCGACGAACGAGTTGCACAAAAAACTTCAAAGAAATTGAAGTCTCCAAAGAAACTGGGGTTTTCGAAAATCAAATGAATTTAGAGGAGATGAGCAGTCAGACAAACAGACAGGTTTAGAATCTCGGATAGGCCCCAAAAATTAGGGTTTTCAATCATGCTAAATCAGATGTAGTAGAAAGTAAGTCAAGTGAATAATAAACAGATCCTCAAACAAAATCCCAAAATTAAGGCTTTTAACATGCTAAATCAGATGTAGTAGAAAGTAAGTCAAGTGAATAATAAACAGATCCTCAAACAAAATCCCAAAATTAAGGCTTTTAACATGCTAAATCAGATAAAAATAAGGTGAATTAAACAACCATTAACAAACAGACTAGGAAACTCAAACAAAATCCCCAAGAAAACTAGGGTTTTCAACATGCAAGTTCAGATAGAAGATAATACAACCAAACACAGTAAAAACATGTCGAGATTCAGAAAAGGGATGTTCGAAATAAAATAACATGAAATCCTAGTTGAGGAAATAAGAGTTTCTGAAAGCAAACATTAAAGAAAAATGAATAGAAGGTTCACACACACATAGGTTCAAAACAGATCTAAAATAAATCAAAGGAACCTCAAAGATTAGGGTTTCGTAAGAATCCCAAGAGAAGAGATAGACTTTGGAAACAATCGATCTGAGAAGAGAAGTCGAAGATCGAACTTGAATAGCCATGGTTGGCCAGAGAAAAGGTCGAAGACGACCGGAGAACAATCATCGAGTAGGGCTTGGTCGGAATCCTTCAAGATATGGTCGTTGGACCTTTAGAAGTGAGCACACAGAGGCCATGAGAGGCTAGGTAGGCCTCTGATGAGCCATATATTAGGGCTGTGGTGAGAGGCGGCGGCTAGGGTTTGAGGTGGTGTTGGGAGAGAGTTTCGGAGACGAGGGGTTTCAAGGCGGCGGTTGAAAGAAAAATGAATCAGGGTTGGGGGAGGGGGTTGGCAAATTAAAAAAGGAAAGGGCGTGTTTAGGCCGTTGATCAAAATGATCAACGGCCTAGATTAAAAGGTAATCCGGGCGGGTTAGATAAATGGGTTATGGGGTTGGGTTAAATGGAATTGGGCTGGCCCGATTTTGGGTTTGAAATTGGGTCAAGTTTTAGGCTAAAATTGAAATGTAAATGAGGCAACAATTGGAACGAATTGGGACTACATTTTAAATAGCCAGTTTTTCCCTTTTATTTTATAAAAATAGTGAAAAAATGATTTTAAAAGAAAATTAAAGATGCTGAACCAATTAATAATACATATGTATTAATTAAAAAATATTGGAACTAATTTTACAATTATAAAACACAAGTAATCGTAAAAATAGGCTATAATTGTATTTATATGCAATTAGCTTTAAAAATACCAAATAAATTTGTAAAAATATACAAAAATTAATTTAATTATATTTTAGTGCAAATATGGGAATAAAATAAGTTATTGACCAAAATAATAATTTTGGGATGAATTATTGGATTTTGTACTGTTAAAATAGACAATAAATTGATTTTAAAAATTCTTAAAAATTTGGGAATAATACTAAAACACTTGGGTATGCTTATATATGCATGTATATGTCATTTTGAAAGTATTTTGGGTATATAAAATACTTAGAAAAAAATTGGGTATCAATACCGACAAGGCCATACAAGTATTTGTATACATGACATCTGTCTACAAGCCTGTAAGAGTATATAAGTATCATAAAGGTCGGGACTGTACCCGCTATACAAATCAATACATGTCCTAATTATACTGACCAAATAAGCAACTCCGAAGCAAATGAAGCGCACCAATACCTTTCGCTGAGCTGATATCCTACTTAAAGGACTCTCAAACATGTCTATCGGGACCTGCAGACATGAAACGCAGTGTCCCCAAGCAAAAAGAATGTCAGTACAACTAATGTACCGAGTATGTAAGGAATGAAAATCAGTAAACAATAGACATGAGAGAAACATGGAGTAAAAGACTCACATGTAAGTCTAAATAACTCTTTGAATCATTAATATTTATAATGCCATGAATATGCATATGAATGTCATACCATGCATAAGTATATGCGTACATAACATCATCAAGCCTCTAAAGGCATCCCATCATATCATCTCAGCTACTGTGGGAAAAATCATCAATGTATACCAGCTGATCAAGTGGTGGTGCGTATATAACGTCGTAACATTTTTCCATATCCCATATACATATAATATACATATATACGTGTATACAACGCCTTCTGGTCATGGTTCAATATAAATGAACGCAATGCATAAAAAGTACGTAAATAAAAATTTCCGGAATGTCATAAGACCATTATGCCTTTGATTAATATCATAAAATAAACTTTATCAACTTACGCATTTTATGAGACCCAAGATGATAGAACAATAGGATTCATGTGGAATCAAGAACATAGGCATCTCTAGTATTTCTATGATGAATAAAGTCATTTATAAAGTTGTGTATTTGCTCGTTTTGTTTGTATCGTATGGATCACATAAAAAGGAAAGAAGGGATAGCCGAAACATACTTGAGCCAATTCTCTTGATAATTCTTCTAACACATGTCAAACAGACAAAACATGTAACGGCGGATCGAAGTAGGAAAAAATTTGTATGATATCCTTGAGAAAGATTGTACCGTGCTCTCTTAGAATTAAAATTTCCGTTGCTATTACCTTATGAAGTCTTGTATGAATTTTTTTAGCTTCATCCATAACTTAGCAAATCTTAGCATCCCACTTTAAAACTCATGAACAATATTACTAATTATGAATGAGACTTTGTTTACTATAAGAAAAGGAGTCCATAAATGCCGTTCAATCTTTTGCCTTCTTAATAACCTTCTCCAACAAAAATGAGATAAGTTGGCGCATATATCCTTAAATCTTGCCACCAAAATAAACTTCAATGCTTAGAAAGCATGCATATCCCCAGAATGTGACACCGCAGTATCCTTCATACACATTAGTCAAACTTTGATTTAATTGTCTTGTTCCCACATGGACAAAATAACTTTTACATTTATCCACTTAAATCAATAACTAACCATTTACCCACGTAATTAAGAATTATTTTAAATTACTTAAAATACTACTCACTTTTAACACACTATATCTACCTTACTATCATGGTCATGTGGTACCTTGTATGACACTAGTCCATCAATATCGGATATTTTAGCTCAGGCCGTATTTTATTCCAAATTGACAACCTTCCACAAAATTCATTTTCTTTGATTTTTTTACCCTTTAACCTTCACTAATTTACTTTTCATTTGTTTGAAATAGCGTAATACTTATAATCTCAAAATAATCTCATTCTCGAGCTTACGTCGATTAACTTACGACAAAACTTTAACGTACAAAAATACGGGATGTAACATTTAATTTCCGAGCTTTCATCAATTTACTTATGGATTAATTTCACGTACGAAAATATGGTGTGTAATATCATTCCCCCCTTTGGAATATTCGTCCTCGTATGTTGACTGATGCACTTATCATTATCATAGCCTATAGCTCTTGCGAATACTTTAGTACTCTCCTTGCCATCTAGGTAACTGTTCTGTGAATAAATCCAAAGGCCAGGGTATTCCCCCACCTTAGGCCTCTTTCTCACACCACGACTTGTGATCGGAATTCTTCTAATCTTGTAACTATTGCTACCTTCCATCATGCAATCTATATGACTTTGCCCCTATATGTGCGCCTATATGACTCTCCTCTTCTTTTTGCTTATAGACAATCTCTAGGCCTCACTTTGTAAACATATATAGCACTTGACAAGGTGTCCCTCTAGGCATCTATAGGTGTACTGAAGTTCTTTGCTCGGTACTTTGTCGAACTTACGAATATTGCTATATTTTATTTGATAGACCTGGTTATTCATCCGTATGACTTTACTACATCTAGGTAGGTCATACTATACCATAACTCTTATCTTGGTTTTATTATTATCGAGGTCTACTACTCTATTCCAGGTTACTCTCTCGCTTCTTATCATTGATGTATAAATCCAAGTCCTTCAATGCTTCTTTATTACTGTTCATCAAAAAGATGGAATCCTTATCCCCTCTCATACGTTGGAACTTTATCCATCTATTGTCGATTCACCTTAACGTTGATCCATAATCTACCGCTAATAACTTGAAACCTCTTACGTAATGCATTGTCACTAGGGCTTACGTGTCATTGAGGAATATCTTAAGTGACTTTCCTGATCTACCTGGGGGCGATACTATACTTCTATAACCTATTTCATAGCATCCCAACAACGTGATTCACCTTACGTGGGTATTTTAATCATGTACAATTCATGAAATCCTTTTTTTTCTTCAAATAATTACTCAATCGAAGGCCCAAAAGTCATCCTTTATCTATCACAATTACACCCTTATTCTACTACCAGGGCACCTTTACATCTCTTCTAAATGCTATTAGTCTTTGACTCATTTGAGTTCATTCAGGCTATGCTGAACTTTCTATAACTTAGAGAAATCATTATCTTTCTTGTTTTCATGGGCTTAATCTCAAGGACTTATCCATTCTCATCACCTTGTCACTTGCCTTCCTTTATCCTTACTCATGTCTTCCTAAAATCTTGTCCCTCTACCATACTTTAGCTTGCGACCTACACATATCTATTTATACTACTCGCAACCTTCCTTCAACTTGCTTGCACCATAGATTTTCTTGTGTTATTCTGGAACATCAAGTGAGACATCAGATCATCTCTAACTCTTCTTTACTCCCCTGACTAAGCCTCTCGGTACCTAGAAACCATAGGCTGGAAGATATGCTATTGACGATGATGCTATCATTCCTGGATACTGAATCTAAGCGCTTCTAGCCTTTTATCCGCAGTATGGACTATTCACATTCTTTTTCATTTGAGTGTCTCTTACGTTGTTCACCTTTACCTTACTTGCCTTTAAATCTCACATTGTACCTTCTCTCTCTTTCATAATCTCCCTTTCACATAGGTATAATCACATCCAAAACTTGAAGCTCTATTATAATACTTGCACCTCAGGTGCATACACAATACGGTGGGAGCTTCATACTAACTTCTTATGAGACTGGTACTCTTCTAACTAGCTTTATCATAGAGCCATTATAGAATATGGTCTTTGTACAATCTCTTTTGTACCTATGATATTAAGAGTGATTCTGCAATGTTCTTAATCATGATTTCTATATACCAGGTCCAATAATCTGTCTCCTAGTTTACTTAGTTGATGTAACTCTTTAGTTTCCTCTTCCTTCTGATCAGCCTTTATATAGGCTTAAATTATCTTCCGATCTGCAGCTCATGGTATTAGTTATTACTTTCGCCTTTCATGGATGCTATGGAATATCCATGATACCATCGTCTAACAATTCAATCTTTGTCTATAACCTGGACTAAATTCTTTCTTTTAATTTATACCGGAGTCTTCTACGGCTGTATGATTGTCAACATATATGTTGCATGGATAATACTCCAAAATCTTAAGTATGTTCATAACGTAACTAACTCTGGATCATTGATCGAATAATTCCTTTCATTCCTTCTCAACTTTCTTTAAATGTAAGCAATTACTTTTCCTGGTCGTTCTGCCACTTGTTGTATGAATACTTGGCTTATTTTTGTGCGCACACATATTGGAATTCCATACAACCCATATGATCTTGGATATCACCTTTTGATTTTTTTCTTCTTCTTCTTCCCGTTCGTTAACCACGATAGGTGCCACTTTCTTATGGGGTACACACAATGTTGTTATGAGACTGTTGTTACAAGACCATTTCCTCTTTAGATCATTGTGCTTAGATTGAAGCCTTCTTCTTTATTTCCTCAGCTAGTCTTCTGTGGTAGTACTTAGGGAAGATCCTCTGAATCTTGTAAAGCTACGAGCTTATCACATCGTATTCTTGATAGAATATTTGATGTCCTTCCTCACCTATAATTATCCGTAGTTACTTACCTCCACCCTCTCATGCTTGTAGGGTTGCTTCTGAACGGATATTTTAACTGCCTTCCCACTAGCACTCTCTTTTATTTCCGTAACACTCATATAGTACCTTTAACTACCCCAACTCCTATTTCAGTATTTCTCAAGGGTCACGATATCATTTCTGCGAGACTGAATTCCCCATGTTGGGGTTCCCTATGTTTATCTTGCATGATCTGTTGATTTGTCTGTATCCTCTTGCCTAGCCATAACTAGGCTCTTCCTGAATCAACAACTAACTACTTATTTGTCCATTCTCATATCAATATTTCGCGTAATCCTTCTTGGGTTATTTCCTTTGTCTTAACTTACTTCTCGCACTGGCTCCTTATCTATTAATAACATCTGGGGTAGGAACCCGTACATCCTCTCCTTGACGTCGTGCTTGCATAATATTTTGGAATCGTAGCATATCTGTAGGATTTGGATAAGTGCAATCTCATTTCTTCCTCATTTTTATCGTACTCTTCCTTTACCATTCCATAGTTACTAGAACCACTTAATTCTGACTTAATGCCACATCACTCCATATTCCACCCTTTTAGGGGAGTACTATAGTTTAGAGCTACGACGATCTACCTATAAATGTTTTACCTCTTCATCCTTGGAATCTTTTCACATCATTAATGACCCTTATTCGCGAGAGTGACACTTACTGTAACTGACGCACATAGTCCCTTAAGCTTAACTTTGCTCACATTGCTTTCTTTAGGGAAACGTGTTCCTGAATGACCATTCTCTGAATTTCTCATGAATTTTCTTCTGTTGTCCATTCTATTATCGCCGGAATGCAATCTGAAATTCTCATAATGCCAACTATTATCAAATAACTCAGTCCCTAATTCATGTTTAGTTTATCTTGTTCACCAGTCCATACTATTTTCTATTACAATGGGGTCTAACTTTTCTTTTTGGTAATCACGTTAGAGTGACAAACTTATTTATCGAAATGAGGATATGAATTTGTGGCCTATACTCTTTTGTTGTCTCAAGGCCTATAATCTCTCATCTTTTCCTTCCCTTGACTATAGACTCTGTTATACCGTTGTTATCCACGTATCACATCTTACTCATACTGCTTCATTAACTCTCTTCTTATTTCCCTGCTAACACTTATGCCTATCACTTTATTTTGAAAACTCCAACAAGACATTCTTTTGCTTTTAACTCCCCTTGCTCCATCCCCTAGCTCTTCAGGTTGCTTAACATTCTCGCTCTACTAGGTACGGGAGCCATACTAAGGTAATATTTATCCCTTCTAGGATTCCAGTGCCTGTCTTTGTAATTTTTTTTATACATTCTAGTATTCATATCTAGATGTACTATTCTAGAGTGCACCATCTGGGTGTCTCACAAGGAGATTTATTAGCACATTTGTAATATCCTTCAGAAACGTCAACTAACGCAAACAACCCATTCACCATTTTGGGTAACTCTAACCCCAGCCGGATCATGATATCCTGTCCTTCTCTTAAACTATATCTGTTAGCTCCCATAGGGCATAATTGACATCTGTGTGGCTAATTGTACATACATCTGTTATTGTTGAAGGTAACTCAAAAGGCTTATATCTCTCCTCCCGAATTGTAGATAATGATCATCTTCACTAGCTGGGTACCTCATACCCTTCTTCACCTTGCTTCTTTTACTTGTTGAAACTTGTACCTTCTTATTCTCTCATTGCTTTTCACCATATGGGTGGATAGGTATTCCTGCCTTAAGGCTCCTTATCAAGAAGCTTACACGTCTTAGTACATGCATGATGTGCTGAAGACCTTACATTTACTCATCATAAGCATCATGCAAAATCGAGTTCCTCTGACTCATCTCTTCCACATCCATATGCAATCTCTTACCAACTGCCTTTTCGGTTGTAGGCATTTTCTTATTACGAATAAAATAGAATTTAGGAGTCTGATTTCTTACAATTGAGCTCTACCACATGATCTAGAGTAAGAAGAAAAAGTGACAGTCCTAAATGCCTTGTAGCCTCCTACTTATAACAGTGGTACACAACACACCCATAAACAAGATTCTACTAGACACGACTTGTATACTCTAGGGGCTGCAACATGCAGCCGCTACCTTACTCAACCGAGTACCAATATAATGTATCTTTCGTGTTATACTATCATAGGCAAATGAGCCGAAAAGACTGTCATGAGATAACTAGAATAAACATAAGAGAATACTCGACATAGAACGACCCAACCTAATATAGAAACTTATACACATGACATACGGGCCTATAAGGCCAACATGATCATTTGTAAAATCAAACATGGGCCGACAAGGCCATACAAGTATCCATATATATGACATATGTCTACAAAACTCTAAGAGTACATAAGTATCATAAAGGTTAGGACTGGGCCCGCCATACCAATCAATACATGTCCTAATTATACTGACCAAATAAGCAACTCCGGAGCAAATAAAGTGCACCAACACCTTCCGCTGAGCTGATAGCCTACTTGGAGGACTCTCAACCTGTCTATCGGGACTTGCAGGCATGAAATACAGTATCCCCAGGCAAAAGGGACGTCATTACAAATAATGTACCGAGTATGTAAGGAATGACAATCAGTAAACAATAAACCTAAGAGAAACATGGAGTAAAAGACTCAACATGTAAGTCTGAATAACTCTTTGAATCATTAATATTTATAATGGCATGCATATGCGTATAAATATCATATCATGCATAGGTATACACGTACATAACATCATCAAGCCTCTGAGGGCATCCCATCATATCATCTCGGCCACTGTGGGAAAAATCATCAACGTATACCAGTTGATCAGATGGTGGTGCATATATAACACTGTAACTTTTTCCCATATACATATAATATACATATATACACGTATATAATGCCATCTGGTCATGGGTCAATGTAAATAAATGCAATGCATGGGAAGTACGTCAATAAAATCTCTTGGAATATCATAAGACCATTATGCCTTTGATTAATATCATAAAATAAACTTTATCAACTTACGTATTTTCTGAAACCCATGAACATATGATAGAACAATAGGATACATGTGGAATCCAGAACATAGGCATCTCTAGTATTTCTATGAATAGAGTCATTTATGAAAGTTGTGCATTTGCTTGTTTCGTTTGTATCGTATGAATCATGCCAAAAGGAAAGAAAAGATAGCCTTAACATACCTGAGCCGATTCTCTTGACAATCCTTCCAACACACGTCAAACGCGACAAACATATAACGATGGATCGAAATAGGGAAATATCTGTATGATATCCTTGAGAAAGTTTGTACTGTAATCTCTTAGAATCGAAATTCTCATTGCTATTACCTTATGAAGTCTCGTATAAATTTTTTGTAGCTTCATCCATAACTTAGCAAATCTTAGCATCCCATTTTAAAACTAATGAACGATATTATTAATTATGAATGGGACTTTGCTTACTATAAGAAAATGAGTCCATAAATGCCGTTCATTCTTTTGCCTTGTTAATAAACTTCTCCAACGAAAATGAGATAAGTTGGTGCATATATCCTTAAATCTTGCCACCTAAATAAACTTCAATGCTTAGCAAGCATGTTTATCCCCAAAATGTGACACCACCGTATCCTTCATACACATTGGTCGTACTTTACTTTAATTGTCTTGGTCCCACGCGGACAAAATAACTCTTACACTTATCCACTTAAATCAATAATTAACCATTTAACCACATAATTAAGATTTATTTTAAATTATTTAAAATACTACTCACTTTTAACACATTTTATATACCTTATTATCATGGTCATGTGGTACCTTGTATGACACTAGTCCATTAATATCGGGTATTTTAGCTCGGGCCATATTTTATCCCAAATTGACAACCTTCAACGAAATCCATGTTCTTTGATTCGTTTACCCTTTAGCTTTCACTAATTTACTTATCATTTGTTTGAAATAGCGTAATACTTGTAATCTCAAAATAATCTCATTCCCGAGCTTACATCGATTAACTTACGACGAAACTTTAACATACGAAAATGCGGGATGTAATATTTCATTTCCGAGCTTTTATCAATTTACTTATGGCGTACTTTCACATACGAAAACATGGGGTGTAACAATTTCACAGCTTGCTTGACTTCAAAACCCAACACACATTTATCATACGACTAAAATAACTCATAACTTAATCTCGTTATAATCTTAAGCACCCTAGTCTCACCCAAAAGTACACGTTATAACATTCCAACTTGTCGACTTTCGACGAAACTAATTTTCTTCGATTCGTTTCGCTTCTAAACCTTTCAACCCTCTTGGTACTTGGTATTCACGATCTTGAATAGTTGTAACCTCCACGGTAACATGATTAACTTACTTTATAAACTTTTCAAAGATTATTTCATTTCTGAGCTTATATCAATTGACTTGCGTTGTATTCTTACGTATAAAAATATGGGGTGTAATAGTTCTTCAAAGCTAGCGACTATTATTGGAGTTATGGCGGATAAATGCAGACTCACATGAGTGGTTAAATTCTCCTCTGGAAGACCTAAATTACAGAAAATTCGTTCTGATTTCCAAGCTCAATTCCCAGTTAGGGTTCAGGTAAAAATAGAGTTTTTTGACTATAGACATGTATTTATTGATTTTACTTGCAATGAAGTTTGCACCAATGTATATTTTAAGAGAATGATGAATATTGGAGGATTTGATCATGAAGGACATAACCAGAACCAAAAAGCCAAGCCTGTAGCTAAAAACAACATCGGAGAGGAATGAGGTAACAGAAAATAGAATATCAACCATAAAGCTATTAAGCAAGTCTATAAGGTGACTAAGGATAACAATATTGTCGCTCCTACATTTGCTACCGTTGGCACTAATGATGCTATTTTTATCCGTGATTCTGCTAGTTGTGATGACCCTAAAGGTCATATCTTATTTTAGAAGTCAAAACTATGTTTCGAGGCTTTAAAAACCTTTTTTTGTCCCATCTAGATTTGCGTGCACAGTCTGAGCGCATTTCCGAAAAGCTTTTATGTGAAATTTTAGAAAAATAATGGAAACGGCCTTTTAAATTAATTAAAGTTGACTTTGGTCAACATTCTTAGTAAACGGACTCGGATCCGTGATCCGACCATCCCGTAGGGTCCGTAGTAAAATATGGGACTTGGGCGTATGCCCATAATCGAATTCTGAGGACCCAAGCGTGAAAAAAGAATTTAAAAAAAAATGTTTGTTGCAAAATATAAAAGCTTTTTAAAATAAAATGATGTGTGTTCTTGATGGTATCAGACCTGTATGTTAGTTTCAGAGCCCAGTACAGGGTTAAAATAATAAATAAGTCGAATCTGTAAAATTTGGTAAGAATCGGAGTTGATTTGGTACAAATCGGACCTTTAGTTGAGAAAATGGAAATTTCAATGTTCTTAAGGAATTCCATGAATTTGAGGTTGAATTCGTAGTTGTAGATGTTATTTCGATGATTTGATCGCACGAACAAGTCCGTATGATGTTTTTAGACTTACGTGCATGTTTAGTTTGGAACCCCGAGGGCGCGGGTGAGTTTTGGATAGGCCACAGAGCAAATTGGACTTAGTAAAATTGCAGCTGGTGTCTGGTATTTTGTCCAGGCCTCTAATCTCGCAATTACGAGATCAGGCTTCGCAATTGCGAAGTGGCCAGCTTGGGAAATGCGACAACCAAGCCTAGGCAGGCCCTCTTCGCAAACGCGATCACAAGCTGGAATTTCGAAGCCCACCCATTGCAAATGCGACATTTGCCTTCGCAATTGCGAAGATGAAAAGTTTCCAAAGGGTTCGCAATTGCGAACCCCTGGTCACAATTGCGACATCTGAGACCTGTAAGTGGGATTTTTGGCGGGATTCTTCTTCATTTTTACAACTTTTCAAAATGTAAACATCACATAGGCGATTTTCTTGAAGAGAGTTCTTCCCCAAATCATAAGCAAACAACTTTTAACTTATTTTTTTCAATCTATAACATCTTTTTACACGATTTCACTTCAAAATCTAGGGGTTTTAATGAGAAATTGGGTGTTTTTGGGTAGAAGTTAGGATTTTTAAATTTTGGGGATTTGGACCTCGATTTGAGGTTCAATTTCAAAACTAATTATATATTTGAGTTCGTGAGTGAATGGGTGATCGGATTTTGGTTCGAACTTTGGGTTTTGACTAAGCGGGCCTGGGATCGATTTTTGACTTTTTTGGGAAAATAATGGGGAATCTATTTTCATACATTAGAATTGGTTTATTTAGAATTTATCGATATCGTTAAGTAATTTGTTGCTAGATACAAGCAGATTTGAAGTGGAACCGAGAGGTAAAGCGGTAGTAGAAGCTTAATTTGTCCGTGGAATCGAGGTAAGTGTTTGGCCTAACCTTAGCTTGAGGGAATAAGAGTTGTGGTCTATTAGCTATGTGTTTGTATCGAGTACGATGTATAGGTGTGGTAACGAGTATCTATACGTTGGTGTCAAGCATGCCCGTGAGTCTTATACCATAATTGTTGTGACTCTATTATGTATCGATCATGCTCAATTGATGATTATTAATGTTGAACAAAGCTCATGAAAGTTTCTTCGTAATTGACTATTGTTGAGTATTGACTCAAATTGAAGTTTTATTTTGTAAAGAATTGTTGAAACGAGATTGATTATAGTTGAATTCCTTGCTGGGATGTTTGTTGATATTGTTGATTCCTTTGCTAGGATGTTTGTTGATATTGTTGATTCCCTTGTCGGGATGTTTATTGATATTGTTGATTCCCTTGCCGGAATAGTGTTGTTGGTATTGTTGATTTCCTTGCCGGTACATATTATTTTCTATTGATTGGGCGAGGAAGAGTGTAAATCACGAAGGGTGATGCCGTGCATGATATTGTGAGAGAGTGTAAAGCACGAAGGGTGGTGTCGTGCCGATATTATGAGTGTTAATGCAAGAAGGGTGATGTCGTGCCATGATTTGAGAGTTATTGCACGAAGGGTGATGCCGTACCGATATTGTGAGGAATAATGCACGAAGGGTGATGTCTTGCCATCATTATGTGAGGTAATGCACGAAGGGCGATGCCGTGCCGTTTCTATTAATTCATATAGTGAGGACGAGAGTAAAAGCACGAAAGGTGATGCCGTGCACGTGTTACCGTTTCATTATTCTTGTTGATTTATATATGATGTTCATTATGCTTCCTTATTGATGCTTCCTTATTAGTTTAATGTTAGGATCTGATACTTTCCCCGCAGCATGTCCCCTTCCTTCCTTGTTCTGTTGATTTCTGTTATTATGTTTTTATTTGTATATGATTTATCTGCACAGGTATATATGATTATTGTGTCCTAGCCTCGTCACTACTTTGCCGAAGTTAGGCTTGACACTTATTGAGTACATGAGATCGGTTGTATTGATACTACACTCAGCACTCTTTTGTGCAGATTTTGGTACCGGACTCGGTGAGTAGCTGAGGTAGCTGCCTTCAGTACAGGGAGACCAAGGTATATCTACTGGTATCCGCTAGAGTCCCCCTTCCATGTTTAGCTTTTCTACTGTCTCTTTTCATTCCGAGAACAGTTGTACTTTTCTTTCCAGACTTATATTTGTAGTAAAAATCTTAGTCGTTCGTGAATTTGTGACATCAGATTCAAGGGTAGACATGTATTGGAGTACTTGGATTTTATTTTAACTCTTCCGTGCTTTTCATTTGTTTAACTTTAGTTATTGTTTTCAATTGTTGGGGTTGATTTTTAATGTCTAGATCCGTAATAGTTGGCTTCCCTAGCTTTCACGAGTAGGTTCCATCACGACTCCCGAGGGTGAAAAATCTGGATCGTGACACTAGTGCTTCTACAAATGATATTAACAATGCAACTATGAAAGTTAGTAACACTACTAAAGCTAATGATAATGTGGTTTCTCCCAAAAATGATACGTCTACCTCTGGAGATGCTCAAATGAATGTCTTTAACACTCCCATTGTCAATAGTGGCAAAAATACTACTAACGATGGTAGGCCAAGTTCTGCTAGCCATGTTGTTTCCACAAAAGATATTACAAAGCAAGAAAAAGGAAACATGATGGAAGGTCAATTGGCGACTAATAATGCAATTGAAAAAGAATTAATGCTAAGATATCATAGCAACCTCCAAGTGTTAAAAAGAATCTATCTTGAGCAGGAGGAACCCGGATTTGAGAAAGTTCCTCCAGGAAGAGGTATATGTAGGACTCCTGGAGAAAAGATGAAAGGAGGAACTATCACTATTAATCTGGGTGGTGCTTTTGAATTCCTGGCGTCTTCTGGTGAAGATGTGGATAACCCTGGGGATAGTTCACCGAATAATGAGGAAGAGGCATACACAGACCAAGAAGATAACCAAAGAGATGAAGACGAGCAATCTGGTTATACCAAGTCCCATGATGAGACTGCTAGAAGATCCAATTTTGATATCTCATCATATCAGAATACTAGTAACAACATGTCTATGGCTGGAATCTTATAAAAAATCCATGAACTATCATTAGTTTACTATAATGGATGTAATACCCTATATCTTTAAATTAGGGTGTATTCATAGTAATAATAACAAAAATTATAAGAAAATAACTAAAAAAAAGGGATAAGTAAGGCAAAAAGGACGAAAGCCCATTTGCCTAAAAGAAAAGAAAGGGGCGGCCAAGTTCAGGCAAAGAAAGGGGCGGCCAAGTTCGACGAAGCAGAAGCTGAAACGAAACAAAAAAAAAAGTAGAGAAGGAAAGAAGGGGAGAAGAAGAAAGAGGCTAGAACCAAATCTTAAGAAATCTTAAATACGCACTGGTTTTTACGGGTAATACTCGAATTTTTCATCTGGGTTCTTTTCTTCTGGTAATTCTTTTTATCTCAGTTCATATAATTGAATGGTTTCACAAGGTATAATAAATTAAATACAAATAAGAATTATTTTGGGCAAATTAAGAGTCAAACATGAAACCTCGAGGGTTGGGTATTCTAAAATAGCTATGAATTAGCCTAAATAAGAAAATTAACATGAGATCGATATTATGTAATTGTAGATTGATTGGAGGAGTTTATACGAGTTGCTTGAGGTGTTCGGCACGAGTACTGTGAGTAGTAATCTTACCGTAATTTGTGTTTTCATAACTTGAATGATTTACACATGATTTTTAATATGAATATGTTACCGATTATTTTGAGTTGCATGTGGGACAAGTCTTTTACTCGATATGATACCGAAATAGTTATTTGAGATGAATACCGTAGTTTTAAATATTTTCGTTGTCACTAGATCTGTTTGACAGTTACTTGAATTTTACTGTTATCGAAAGGAAATTATATGATTTGATAAGAACCGAAATGCCCTATATTGTTCTAAAATAGTTTCTACGATTATATATGGATTACATAGACAAGTATAAATGGGAGTAGAAATTGAAGGATCTCGTAGCTAACAGCGGGGTTCGTTAGATCTGGTGCACCTTGTAATTACCGATTACCGTTATAGCCCTCGCTAGTGGAAGGTAGAACTAGCATACCGTTACTGATTTTCCTCGAGTAGGGACTACCGTTACATTTGATCTCTTGCGAAGAAGTCCACAGCTATACCGATTACATGATCCGTTCATTGAAACCTCCCAAAATCTGAATACTGATATTATACAGTGGTTACCGAGCTTATTACTGAATTGTTAATTAATTACAAGAAAAGCATGATAAGACTGAAAATTATTTATTGTTTCTGAAAGGGCATTTTTATGTTATTTTCTGTTTGATATGCTAGCATGTTTTCTGACTTGTCCCCAAATAAAAACGGTTGTGGTTAAATGTTATTACTCACTGAGCTAGCGACTCATTTCCCGCTAATTTTTTTTTACAGAGACAACAGTTGATGCAGCGAGGATTTCGTTAATTAGAGCGCACATGTTGAGAATTCTTGGTGAGCCTCGCACTTGTTCGCGTGGGCGGAGATTTTTATCAATTGTTATGGTCGTTTCATTAAACTCCTAGAGTCGCTCCATAGTCAATAATTTAGTGTCATGAGTATTCTTTTGTTATTATAGTTTTATGTTGAGTATCGTCGTTTATTATGAAAGTTTGAGGTAGATTAGTATTTCTGGTTGTTAGTGTGTTGATTAGTAATGGTGGAGACTTATTTTGGATAATTGGTAAGTTGTCAATTGCCAGTTGAATTTCTATTAGGTTGTTTGGTCGCTGATTTGAGACCGAAATTTTTTGGGATGGTCCAAAAACAGGGGAAACTCTGTCCGATTTTCTGTAAAATTACCGTTAAGGCTTACTTGGGAGTACTTGCTCCTAAGCGCCGGTCACGATCCTAAATTGGATCGTGACAAAGTTGGTATCAAAGCTTCGACTTTAAGTCCCGAGTCATGGAGCAATGTTTAGTAGAGTCTTGTTCATGGGTATGTAGGCGCCCATACTTATGATCTCGAGGCTACTGAACATTTAGGAATGTTTTCCCTTCTTTCATTCTTTGATCGTGTGTTGAGATAACTTGAGATTTACTTTGGAATATTTCTTTCGCAGATGGCTAGGACACGCACACCCTCATCTGCTGGATGTGGTGCTGGACGTGGTACTACCCGGGGTGGCGGTCAAGTTGGGGTTTACCAAACTAGAAGATAGACTGCTCATCAACCTCAAGTTGGGAACATGGGTTAAACCTAAGTTGTTATGCCAGATCAAGTGCAAGAGCAGGGAGTTCAGAACGCTCCACCACCAGTGCCAACTGTTGTACCTATGGTTGCCTTACCTGCAGATGCAGTGGCAAGGTTATTGAATGTGTTAGAGGCATTGGTGCCTACTCAGGGCAGAAGTTTAGCTCCTCATGCTACTTTACAGACACAAGCACCTGCACAGACTCAGACTTTCGGGAATAAGGAAGTATCCCTACACGAGTTCCTGAAATTGAAATCACCAAAATTCATAGGTTCCAATAATTCAGCAGATCCTGAAAGTTTCTTGGATGGGACACTTAAGGCATTACGTGCTCTTGGATGTTCTAGTGAGAGAGCCGTGGAGCTCGCATCATACAAACTAGAGGATATGGCCAACACATGATATGAAACTGTATTGCTAGGAAGGCCGGTAGGAGCACCACCACTGACATAGGATGAGTTCACTAAGTTGTTCAAGAATCATTTTCTTCCGGACAGTATGATGCAACAACATGCTACAGACTTTTAGAGATTGGTTTAGACTCCAGATATGGATGTGTCAACATATAACACTAAGTTTTGTAAGCTGGCTATTTATGCTCCTCACTTAGTATCTACCGAAGAAGATCGAATTCAAAGGTTTGTTGATGGATTGGTTGGTCGTCTATACACTGCAGTAGCCCCACGGATGAAGACTTTATCCTACTCTGATGTAACTTGCTAGAAAGATTGAAAACTAGGGATGCGAAGAGCGTGCAGCTAGTGAATTACGTAAGATGGCCAAGAAAGGAGGGGCTTTCAATGGCAGTTTTAGTGAAAATAGAAGAGCAGGAAACCAGAGACAACAACAACAACAACAACAACAACAACAACAATCGGGTTCTCAGGCAGGGACACACATGTCTTTACAATCCACATACAGACCATATTACAGACAAGGTAATAGGGCACCATCATCTTCTGGACATCGTAATTTTGGCAGATATATCCCATACTCCAGTCCGCCAGACCTGTGGTAGGTCACATTTGGGCCAATGTCGCGTTATAAAGGGAGAGTGCTTTCGGTGTGGCCAGTTGGGACATCACTTGAAGGATTTCCCTCAGCCTCCAAGAAATTTCAACCAGGCTTCTATTCAATCATCCGCATCGACTCTGACTACTCGTAATACTTCAGGTGCTACAAGTACAGGAAATAGAGGTCGAGGTGCTGTATACCATGCTACAGTGAATCGAGGACAAGGGAATGTTGGTAGAGTTCAGGTGAGAGTTTTTGCATTTACTAGACAGGATGCTCATGTTTCGAATGCAGTGGTTACATGTATTCTTTTTGTCTGATCATTTGATGCAATTGCGTTGATTGATCCGGGATCTACTCACTCATATGTGTCCTCGTACTTTGCTTTGAGATTTAGTAGATAGCCTGAGCTATTAAATTATCCTTTTCTAGTTGCTACTCCTGTCGAAGAGTCTCTATTAGCTGAATACGTGTATCGTGCTTGTCAGATTCAGGTTGAGGGCAAAGGTACTTGTCACGACCCAAATCCTAAACCTGGTCGTGATGGCGCCTCTCGTGGAGACAAGGCCAGCCAGTCAACCCAATTCATCTTTTAAAAGTAATTATTTAATGTAATTATAGTGCAACATGATTTAATAATACCAAATAGCGGAAATATAGATAAAAAAATATGCGGAAATCCAACCTAACACAGCCCTAACCGGGGTGTCACAAGTCACGAGAATCTAAAGAAGACTGAACACCTTTATATGGAAAATAATATATACAAAATAAAATCTGGAGTTCAAAAGATGAAGCCCGGTGCCGCGAACGCTGGCGGTCACCTTGCTCAGCTTCAATAATAATGCCTTCAATCCGCTAATAACCCGCTACCGGGGGGAACAATACCTGCAACTGCACGCGAGGTGCAGGGAGTAAAGTGAGTACTCCAACTCAGTGAGTGATAAAAGTAAATAATAGCTGAAAGCAAGAAATCACGTAAGGCACTCCATCATGCTATATAGAACAATACAACTATTTTTGAGAAGAACAGTAACACCGTGAAATCCTTTGGAAAACATCTGGGCTCAGTTAAAATTTATTTTGAAAATATTCCTTTTCAACAGTTGCGAAAATAATTTCAACAAGTAGGAAATAATAAGAAATCTGCCCCTCGAGCTCAATATCAACCTCTCAGAACAGTATCAGCCCCGCGGGCTCACTCCCAACTCACAAAGTGCAACATCAGCCTCTCGAGCTCACTCCCAACTCACAAAGTACAACATTAGCCTCTCGGGCTCACTCCCAACTCACAAGGTACAACATCAGCCTCTCGGGCTCAGCACTCCATTAACAAATAATACCAGGGTATCTGGTAAATAGTGCAAGAAGTAGCATGGATGCCAATGATATGAGTGCTGAATGTCATGTCAACATTACAAAATAAGAACAAATGCATGAGTGCAATGCAATGCATATGACGGTACACTCAAGTACCCGCTGCGGCGTGCAGCCCGCTCCATTTATTTATCGTTGACGTCGCTCACTGTGGGGTGTGTACAGACACCGGAGGAGCTCCTACAGCCCAAGCGCAATAACAAGCCATCTTGTGGCATCAAATCTAGGCTCTCAGCCTCATATCAATATCAGTATAATCATCTAGGCACTCGGCCTCAATATCAATGTAACACTGCTGCGGCGCGCAGCCCGAGCCACCGATAATCAATATATTACTACTGCGGCGCGCAGCCCGATCCATGCTCAGTCCAGAAAATCATCATAAGCCCCTTGGGCATTTATAAAACAGTAGTTCTCAGCCCGAAATATCATTTAAAATATCATTTGAGTTTTCAAAACTTAGAAGTATGGCTGAGTTTGCA
>MU704185.1:35860-87464 GCA_026770625.1 Nicotiana glauca
CAAAACCTGAGCCCCGGGCCCACATCTCGAAAAATTATAAAGTTAACATCACCGGCTTCCTTATCTCGCCACGAGTCTAAACATGTAAAAATCATTCAATTCCCATATCATTTCGACCCTCAAATCCTTGATTCTATCCAAGAGGGTTTTCTACCCCTTTTCAACAAAATTCTCTGATTAAACGCGAAAACTCGTAATAGATTCAAGTTATACAAACCAAAATTTAGTTAAGAACACTTACCCCGTTGTTCTCTATGAAAATCGGACCAAAAATCGCCTTAACCGAGGTCCAAATAGTCAAGAATGGGAAATGGGAACGAAGTCCCATTTACAGAACTTAACCTTTCTGCCCAAGCCTATTTCCGCTTCTGCGATACAAATGTCGCTTCTGCGACTTCCGCTTCTGCGGATTTTCTTCCGCTTCTGCGGTTTCCCTCATTTTGCCCAGGACCGCTTCTGCCGTCCATTTTTTGCAAAAGCGAGACCGCTTCTGCAGCCTTCCCACCGCATCTGCGGTTTTCCTTAAAGTCGCCCAGGACCGCTTCTACGGTCCATAACCGCTTCTGCGGTGACCGCTTATGCGGAACTTAGTCCGCTTCTGCGGAAAAATGCCAAACGTCCACTTTTCGCTTCTGCGGCTGCCGAGCCACATTTGCGGCTCCGCTTCTGCTACTCCTCATACGCTTTTGCGGAACCGCTTCTACGGTCCATTTCCGCAGAAGCGAAAATATTAGATACCAGATCCTTCAGCAGTCCTTAAACTCCAGATTTCATCCCGTTAGCCATCCGAAATCACCCTGAGGCCCCCGGGACCTCAACCAAAAATACCAATACATCCTATAACGTTATTCAAACTTGTTCCAATCATAAAAATACATCCAACAACACTAAAACCATCAAATTACATCGGATTCAAGCCTAAGTTTCTTCAAAACTTCCGAAATGCGCATTCAAATAAAAACCCAACCAAACGATGTCCGAATGACCTAAAAATTTGCACACATACCCAAAATCACCCAACGAAGCTACAAAAACTCTCGGAATTCCATTCTGACCCTCGGATAAAAATCTCACCTATCAACCGGAATTCGCCAATTCAAGCCTAATTCTACACCGGGCCTCCAAAATTACTTCCGATCACACTCCTAAGTCACAAATCATCCCTCGAAGCTAACCGAATCATCAGAATTCAAATCCGAGCCCTGTCAATGTCCGTTTGACTTTTCTAAAACAAACCTTCCTTAAAGAGACTAAGTGTCTCATTTCTTACTAAAACCAATCCAAATCGACTCGATCACCTCAAATACTGATGATGAAGCATAGAGAAACATAAGATGGGGGAAATGGGGCGGTAACTCACGTGACAACGGGTCGGGTCGTCACATCCTCCCCAACTTAAACAAACGCTCATTCTCGAGCGTACCCAGAGTTGTCCTAGAATCCAACCAAAAGCTGAATGGCCTTATCAAGCATAAACCCGGGGATGATCCCACGTCACCCTATCTCGCATAGGTCCGATAACACAACATAGCCGAAATTTCACAATCCATCTAGTCCATAAACCATAGAACCACACTTCACTTTCCAAAACCTTACACAAGATCAGAACCTCACATCTTTATTTAGAGTAAACCCGAACCAACTGTAATAACCCATACCTGCAACTTTGGCTGCAATCATATGATATACCACATAACTCAAACACATGCAGCGATAACTTCCATTCACAACAGCTGCCCATGACAACCAAATATCGATAGAAAACCTCTTGCTAGATAAAGTTTCATTACAACTCTTTCATATACTACCGATGATAAACGAAACACACAATAAACCATAACCATTTCTCAGATCAACCATTCATGAGGCCATTTCTCCCTTGGCAATTACCATAACAAATTTTTGAACCGAACCTCGATATTTACCCATCAAACGTGCTGAAATCAAATCCGTTTATATTCATTAGTGATCCCCACGATCTCCTTTGACCAAACATACCATCCTGGTGACATGACACAATCAATACGGCCTAAGCCACAACTTGCATAATACGCGCACCAATAAGAAACGCATCTGAAAAGTCCCTCAATACCGGAACGGGATCAATGATAGCAACCTCTGCACTGACATCCACCACAAATGCCTAACTAAGAAAGCACTCCTTCCCAGTTGTCCGCTGGTTCTTTGAAATATAAATCATCCTGCTAAAACATATTCTAACGCACTTCACCACTTAACCCGTGGCATTTCCGGTGTAGCCCCTAATGCAATAGTTCAAAATCACCCAACACTAAGACAACCAGTCTGAATTCCAACATCACATACAAAATATAACATACCAGCGAATAAAGATCCACCACCACAACATAGCCTGTACATCAGAACTCTATATAATACACAAATCATCATACCTGATCCTAGTTTCCACCGTGTAATACACGCACACATTTGATACTTCTTCATTCCATGACAGATACTCAATATTTACCTGTGCTACCGAGCAAACTCGAATACCACCAGTGGACCCAACAAGAACATGCCGCAATACTACTGAAATATAATCAGTTTAATCACATTACCTTTTTCCGAAACACATACTCTCGTCAAATCACTTCTACTTAGCAATACCATCTTCCCTAATCATCTGAAGCTCTCTTATCTAATCGCTTAGAAGGAATCGCTACACATCCCATGCTCTGCATGACATACTCAGGTCTTGTTCAAATTCTTACAATACTGACACGACGGATGAGATCTGTATATATTCATCACCACTTTGAAACAACAATTCATTAGTTCTATACTCTTGGCAAGAATTATCACCTCATTCTTAACCAAACAATGGTCTTAGCTCTTTACTTTACTTCATATACTCATATTGCACTGATCTCGAATTCAATGATCTCGTCTCGCCCAGTACGAGCTGCTCAGGAAATAAGCCACTCCAGACATAATTAAAAGTCGCATATGATGCCCCAATGTGCCAATAAGCTACCAATTCGAACGCAATATAAAAGAAAACGAGCTCTGGAAGGAATTACCAAATCCTACGCACTAATACAGACTTTCCTTGGAAAACAGGAAGCAAGGCATACAAAGATAGCATATAGAAAACTATACTCGACTTCACACTGTTGCGGCGTGCAACCCGATCCAGATAACATACCCATGGCGGCGTGCCACCCGATCCACATATAGATCTCACATAAGGAGATACACATCGAGCCAAATCTGCTCATTATAACCAAATACCGAATATCGGTCATAAGCATGCTAAGTGCATAATATCATCCCTGAGGGATATTTAGCGTTATAAACTACAAAACTCAAGCACAACTGAGGTGCGATATACAATCTGAATTTCAAGAGCCAAGTTGCTCATATAACATCATCCCTACGCGGATTCTCAACATGTAAGAAATTCTCAAGCTGTCTCACAACTCAAACGGCGCAATGCATCACTACGCGAGATATCTGAGAACGAAGCATCAACCTAACTACTCCTCCATGAGGACCGCGTTACAAAAATGCACACATCTGGCCTGATATAGATCCCTTATTCACATTAAGTCCATCCACCAACTTCAAGCTAATTCTGATCACAATGAACTAGTTTGACAACCTTTCAAGGGTCCATAATAACTCCTTTTTTCTCATAACACACAAGAACAACCATCATAATCAGAGTAATCCTCCCTAGTTCACAACCCAATAGGCCAAGTGCCCTCCAGGCATGAATTCCTCAATTTAACGACACCATCACAACCTTCATACTTGGTTTACATCTTTAATCAGTCAAGTGACTATATGCCACACTTATATAATCTTCCAATGGGACACACTCCCACAACCTACCACAACAATATTTGGGGCGTACCTCCAAACCACCTATCGTACTAACGCTGAAGAGCGATCAAGAATCATTAGCTAGGACGCAAAACCTTTTTTACAAAACACCGATCTTAGGTAACGCTGAAGATAATGCCAACTTACCGTAAACATGGAAACTTATCTCCTACTCATCCGAGCTCATGACATCTTGTCAAAAATTTTCCTCCACTCATGTCATTCTCGACCCAATTTCCACAACCAGAACTGATTCACCAGCATGTATCAAATCAGAACTAACATAGTACATAACCACACAATCCGCTAACCAATAGCAAGCTCCCCAACTTGGCTCGAAGCCATATATCACAACACATTATATTCATAACGCATATGCTCCATTGCTGTCGTAATACCATAGTGAGATTAAACTCACTCTTTCATAAGCTTGTGGAAACACAAATCATCTGGAATTTTAACTCTTCTGCATTTTCTTGCATTCACTCACATAACAGTTAAGCCTATTCTCTAGGCGACCAAATTTTTACTAAGTCCCAAATTTTTCAAAAATTTCGGCAGAGTCTCCTTTGTAATTGGGCCTATCTACCTGCCAAAGAATCACCAAAACCATCCTAACAAAACATCCACAACTTGGCAAAGCATAATAATGTATATCAATTACATTAATCTCAATATTACATGTATTATATAATCAAAATTGATACATGGACATGCGTTGCACCTATTTGAATCATAACACATAGAAAATACCTTTCGATCCTCCATTATTTGGCTATTCAACCGAGTAAGAACATATTCTTTCCTTAATGTTTTCGACCTTCAAGGTGTGCTCCTCGACATAGATTTCGTCATAATACATTTACAGAAGCGATCTCAGCTCCCAGAATTATCTAACTAGTATGACAAATGGTTTCCCCTCATAAGCCAATTACCCATTAGCTTTACCTTTAGCTCATGTTTTTGTATACCTTCCACTGTCATACACATTACACAATCACTTAATCTTCCTGTGTCTAAACTCATACCGTATCATGAAATTTACTTCGCTCCAAATAGGAGACATGAAAAGATTCTTCACGCACCTATAACTTGGGACTACATATCCTATCACAATGGAAATCATAAACTCAATAGTTCATCTATTATCCAGCAGACTTCTTCGTCACTACCAAGTCATAGGCAAACTTCCGGCCTCCAGTCCTCCAAACTGGCCCAACATCAAACTCACGGAGGTTACATCTCACCCCTTGATCGGGGAATTACAAGCCATCAAGGCACATCTAATACTGAGCGCTCATACGCGCATACAGACGTGTGGAAGGAATTTCAAGAGTTATATCTCATGTTGAATCAAGTGTGCACAATAAGAATTCCAAGAAAGTGAAGCTTTCCTAAAGGTTCTGCAGCCTCTCGAGGATAAATACAGACGTCTCCGTACCGATCCGCGAAACTCTACTAAACCTGCTCATGACTCGTGAGACCTAGTAACCTAGGCTCTGATACCAACTTGTCACGACCCAAATCCCAAACCTGGTCGTGATGGCGCCTCTCGTGGAGACAAGGCCAGCCAGTCAACCCAATTCATCTTTTAAAAGTAATTATTTAACGCAATTATAGTGCAACATGGTTTAATAATACCAAATAGCGAAAATATAGATAAAAAAATATGCGGAAATCCAACCCAACACAGCCCTAACCAGGGTGTCACAAGTCACGTGCATCTAAAGAAGACCGAACACCTTTATATGGCCAATAATATATACAAAATAAAATCTGGAGTTCAAAAGATGAAGTCCGGTGCCGCGAACGCTGGCGGTCACCTTGCTCAGCTTCAATAATAATGCCTTCAATCCGCTAATAACCCGCTACCGGGGGGAACAATACCTGTAACTGCACGCGAGGTGCAGGGAGTAAAGTGAGTAATCCAACTCAGTGAGTAATAAAAGTAAATAATAGATGAAAGCAAGAAATCACGTAAGGCACTCCATCATGCTATATAGAACAACCATTTTTGAGAAGAACAGTAAAATCGTGAAATCCTTTGGAAAACATCTGGGCTCAGTTAAAATTTCTTTTGAAAATATTCCTTTTCAACAGTTGCGAAAATAATTTCAACAAGTAGGAAATAATAAGAAATCTGCCCCTCGGGCTCAATATCAACCTCTCATAACAGTATCAGCCCCGCGGGCTCACTCCCAACTCACAAAGTGCAACATCAGCCTCTCGGGCTCACTCCCAACTCACAAAGTGCAACATCAGCCTCTCGGGCTCACTCCCAACTCACAAAGTACAACATTAGCCTCTCGGGATCACTCCCAACTCACAAGGTACAACATCAGCCTCTCGGGCTCAGCACTCCATTAACAAATAATACCAGGGTATCTGGTAAACAGTGCAAGAAGTAGCATGGATGCCAATGATATGAGTGCTGAATGTCATGTCAACATTACAAAATAAGAACAAATGTATGAGCGTAATGCAATGCATATGACGGTAAACTCTAGTACCCACTGCGGCGTGCAATTCGCTCCATTTATTTATCGTCGACGGTGCTCACTGGGGGTGTGTACAGACTCCGGAGGGGCTCCTACAGCCCAAGCGCAATAACAAGCCATCTCGTGGCATCAAATCTAGGCTCTCAGCCTCATATCAATATCAGTATAATCATCCAGGTACTCGGCCTCAATATCAATGTAACACCGCTGCGACGCGCAGCCTGAGCCACCCTTAATCAATATAATACTGCTGCGGCGCGCAGCCCGATCCATGCTTAGTCCAGAAAATCATCATAAGCCCCTTGGGCATTTATAAAACAGTAGTTCTCAGCCCGAAATATCATTTAAAATATCATTTGAGTTTTCAAAACTTAGAAGTACGGCTGAGTTTGCAAAACAGTATTTAAAACCTTGGACTGAGACCAAATGATGTGCAAAAATATGCTAACACAGTAATATCAATCCCCGAAGGATTCACATAGTTGGCACGAAGCCCAAACATGTCCATCAACCCAAATTATGATGATAACAAGTAGTTTCAGTCAAATATGCGGTAAAATCAACAATCGGGACGTACCAAGTCACAATCCCCAACGGTGCTCTACCCCACGCTCATATCCGGCGTGCAAGTCACCTCAATACAGCACTATGATGTGCAAATCCGGGGTTTCAAACCCACAGGATATCATTTACAGGTATTACTCACCTCGAACCGGTGAAATCTCTAGTTCGCGATGCCTTTGCCTCGCAAATCGACCTCCTCATGCGTCTAATCTGCTCAAAACCATAACGAATACATTACAATAGGCTAAGGGGACATAACCCAATCGAAAAGACTCGAAAAACATCGAAATTTACGAAATTTGCAAAACCCAAGTCCCGGGCCCACGTCTCGAAAAATTCTAAAATTAACATCACCGTCTTCCTTATCTTGCCATGAGTCTAACCATGTAAAAATCATTCAATTCCCATATCATTTTGACCCTCAAATCCTTTATTCTATCCAAGAGGGTTTTCTACCTTTTTCAACAAAATTCTCTGATTAAACGCTAAAACTCGTAATAGATTCAAGTTATACAATCAAAATTTAGTTAGGAACACTTACCCTGTTGTTCTCTATGAAAATCAGACCAAAAATCGCCTTAACCGAGCTCCAAATCGTCAAAAATGGGGCCCAAGCCTATTTCCGCTTCAGCGATACAAATGTCGCTTCTGCAACTTCCGCTTCTACGGTTTCCCTCATTTTGCCCAGGACCACTTCTGCGGTCCATTTTTCGCAAAAGCGAGACTGCTTCTGCGGCCTTCCCACCGCATCTGCGGTTTTTCCTAAAGTCGCCCAGGACCGCTTCTGCGGTGCATAACCGCTTTTGCGGTGACCGCTTATGCGGAGCTTAGTCCGCTTCTGCGAAAAAATGCCAAACGTCCACTTTCCGCTTTTGCGATTGCCGAGCCGCATTTGCGGCTCCGCTTCTGCGACTCCTCATACGCTTCTACGGAATCGCTTCTACGGTCCATTTCTGCAAAAGCGAAAATATCAGATACCAGATCCTTCAGTAGTCCTTAAACTCCAAATTTCATCCCGTTAGCCATCCGAAATCACCCCGAGGGCCCCAAGACCTCAACCAAAAATACTAATACATCCTATAACGTTATTCAAACTTGTTCCAATCATAAAAATACATCCAATAACACTAAAACTATCAAATTACATCGGATTCAAGCCTAAGTTTCTTCAAAACTTCCGAAATGCGCATTCAATCAAAAACCCGACCAAACGATGTCCGAATGACATAAAAATTTGCACACATACCCAAAATCACCCAACGAAGCTACAACAATTCTCAGAATTCCATTTCGACCCTCGGATCAAAATCTCACCTATCAATCGGAATTCACTAATTCAAGCCTAATTTTACACTGGACCTTCAAAATTACTTCCGATCACACTCCTAAGTCACAAATCATCTCCCGAAGCTAATCGAATCATCGAAATTCAAATCTGAGCCCTCTAACACATAAGTCAATGTTCGTTTGACTTTTCTGAAACAAACCTTCCTTAAAGAGACTAAGTGTCTCATTTCCTACTAAAACGAATCCAAATTGACTCGATCACCTCAAATACTGATAATGAAGCATAGAGAAACATAAGATAGGGGAAATAGGGTGGTAACTTACGTGACAACGGTTCGGGTCTTCACAGTACTCTAGCTGACCTTATTGTACTTGATACGATTGACTTTGACATGTTGATGGGAATGGATTGGTTATCTTCTTGCTATGCTATAGTCGATTGTCATGCAAAGATAGTAAGGTTTGAGATACCAAATTGAACCCAGTTTTATTCGAAGAGGTAGTCAGGTTCTAGAGACTTGAAAATTGTATCTTTTATAAAAGCTTAACGACTTCTGAAGAAAGGTTGCTTGGGTCTCTTAGCTATTGTAAATGACACAAGAAAGGAAATAGTTAGTGTGGAAAATGTACCCGTAGTGAGAGAATTTTCTGATGTATTTCCTGAGGAATTACCAGGATTGCATCCAGTATGAGAAATAGACTTTGGTATTGATTTGATACCTGACACACAACCCATATCGATACCCCCATATCGAATGGCGCCAGCAGAGTTGAGGGAGCTAAAGCAACAGTTACAAGGTTTGTTAGATAAGGGTTTTATTAGACCTAGTGTATCTCCATAGGGTGCACCAGCACTGTCCGTAAGGAAGAAAGATGGATCCCTGAGAATGTGCATTGACTACAGGCAGTTGAACAAGATAACAATACGCAATAAATATCCTTTGCCTCGTATAAATGACATGTTTTATCAGTTACAAGGAGTTTCCCACTTTTCAAAGATTGACCTCCGTTCTGGTTATCATCAACTTAGAATCGAAGATGAAGATATTTCTAAGACTGCTTTTAGAACTCGATACGGGCACTATGAGTTTCTCATGATGCCTTTCGGATTGACTAATGCTCCGGCGGTATTCATGGATTTAATGAATAGGGTGTTCAAGTCATTTTTGGATAGATTTGTAATAGTATTTATTGATGATATCCTGATATATTCTCGCAGTCATGGAGAACACGAGGATTATCTTAGGACTGTGTTGCAGACATTGCGAGAGCATCGGCTTTATGCTAAGTTCTCGAAGTGTGAATTCTGGCTAGACTCGGTAGCATTTCTGGGGAATGTTGTATCCAATGATGGAATTATGGTAGATCCTAAGAAGACTGAAGCTGTGTAGAAATGGCCCAGACCTACTTCTCCTACAGAGATTTGCAGTTTTTAGGCTTAGCAGGCTATTACAGGCGTTTTGTTCAGGATTTCTCCAGAATAGCAGCGCAGCTGACCAAGCTAACACAGAAAAATGCAAAGTTTCAGTAGACGAAGGAATGTGAGCATAGCTTTCAAAAGCTCAAACATGTTTGACAACTGCACTAATATTAGCCTTACCATCAGGTTCTGGAGGATTTACAGTATTCTATGATGCCTCGAGGGTGGGATTAGGATGTGTTCTCATGCAAAATGGTCGTGTTATAGCTTATGCTTCGAGACAATTGAAAAAGCACGAGCAAAACTATCCTACACATGATTTAGAGATGGCTGTAGTGGTATTTGCTCTAAAAATTTGGAGACATTATCTATACGGCAAAACTTGTGAGATTTATACTGACCATAAAATTCTGAAGTATATCTTTCAGCAGAGAGATATAAATCTTCGGCAGCGTTGGATGGAATTACTCAAAGACTATGATTGTTCTAATTTGTATCATCCTGGAAAAGCCAATGTGGTGGCTGATGCATTGTGCAGAAAATCTATAGGGAGTTTGGCACATATAGCCCCTGCAAAGAGACTATTGGCCAGAGATATTCAGAGACTAGAAGATATAGGTATCAGATTTAGTGTCAGAAATTCAGAGGCATTGTTGGCCTGTGCTCAGGCTAAGTCTTCATTAGTTTAGCGCATTAAGGCCACCCAATATGAGGATGAACGATTATGCAAATACAGAGATGAGGCCTTAGCTAGTAAAAGCAAGGATATGACTGTTGAAAGTGATGGTGTTCTTCGAATGGGTGATAGGCTATGTATAGAAGACGTAGATGGGTTGAGACATGCTATTCTTAAAGAAGCTCACAACACTAAATACACTATACATCCTGGATCCACAAAAATGTACCATGATCTGAAGCAATTTTATTGGTGGGAAGGTATGAAGAAAGATGTTGCTAACTTTATTTCTAGTTGTTTGACTTGTCAGCAGGTCAAGGCTGAGCATCAGCAACCTGTAGGACTACTACAACAAATTGAGATTCCAGAGTGGAAATGGGAAAAAATTACTATGGATTTTATCATCGGGCTACCACGAACCCTTAGAGGTTATGACTCAGTGTGGGTGATTGTAGATCAACTGACGAAATCAGCACACTTTTTGCCGGTGAAGACTACATATGGTGGAGTCAGGTATGCGCAGATATTTATGAATGAAATTGTACGGCTTCACAAAGTTCCAATATCCATCATCTCTTTAGAGGATCACAATTTACCTCACGCTTTTGGAAATCTTTTCAAGAAGCACTGGGTACACGAGTAGATCTTAGTACTGCATTTCATCAACAGACAGACGGGCAGTCTGAATGTATTATACAGATCTTGAGGATATGTTGAAAGCTTGCATTCTTGAGCTTGGAGGTAGTTGGGATGGTTATCTACCTTTAGCTGAATTTGCTTACAACAATATCTTCCGGTCCAGTATTCAAATGGAACTGTATGAAGCATTGTATGGTAGAAGATATCATTCTCCTATCGCATGGTTTGAAGTTGGTGAGACTAACTTATTGGGACCCGACCTAGTACAAGAAGCTATGGACAAGGTCCAGTTGATAAAACAGAGATTGCTTGCAGCTCAAAGCAGACAAAAGTCTTATGCTGATAAGAGAAGAAGAGAATTAGTATTCACAATTTGAGGCAAATTGTTCCTACAAGTCTCCCCTATGAAAGGTGTAATGCGGTTTGGGGAAAGAGGCAAGTTGAGCCCCCGGTTTATAGGACCGCATGAGATACTAGACCGAGTGAGAGCGGTGGCTTATCGTTTGGCACTTCCTCCTGAGTTGTCCTTTATTCACCCAGTGTTTCATGTCTCAGTGTTAAGAAAATGTATATCAGACTCATCTCAAGTGATTGAAGCACCGACTATACCACTCGATGAAAAGTTGTCTTACGAGGAGGAGTCAATGGTTATTGTTGATAGACAAATAAGAAAACTACGGTCAAAAGAAATCGTGTTCATGAAAGTCATATGGAGAAATCATACAGTTGAAGAAGCTACTTGGGAAATAGAAGATACTATGCGAGTCAAGTACCCCCATTTGTTTCAGTCTACAGGTATGTACTTGAGTTAAATTCGGGGACCGAATTTCATAAGGTGCGGAGGATGTAATACCCTATATCTTTAAATAAGGGTATAATAATAATAATAACAAAAATTATAAGAAAATAACTAAAAAAAGAAGAAGGGATAAGTAAGGCAAAAGGGCCGAAGCCTATTTGCCTAAAAGAAAAGAAAGGGGCGGCCAAGTTCGACGAAGCAGAAGCTGAAACGAAACAAAAAAAAAAGCAGAGAAGGAAAGAAGGAGAGAAGAAGAAAGAGGCTAGAACCAAATCTTGAGAAATCTTAAATACGCACAGGTTTTTATGGGTAATACTCGAATTTTTCATCTGGGTTCTTTTCTTCTGGTAATTCTTTTTATCTCAGTTCATATAATTGAAGGGTTTCACAAGGTATAAGAAATTAAATACCAATAAAAATTATTCTGGGCAAATTAAGAGTCAAATATGAAACCTCGAGGGTTGGGTATTTTAAAATTGATATGAATTAGCCTAAATAAGAAAACTAACATGAGATCGATATTATGTAATTATAGATTGATTGGAGGAATTTGTACAAGTTGCTTGAGGTGAAGCAGTTGGTATTTCAGCATGAGTACTGTGAGTAGTAATCTTATCGCAATTTGTATTTTCATAACTTGCATGATTTACACATGATTTTTAAAATAAATATGTTACCGATTATTTTGAGTTGCATGTGGAACAAGTCTTTTACTTGATATGATACCGAAATAGTTATTTGAGATGAATACCGTGGTTTTAAATATTTTTGTTGTCACTAGATCTGTTTGACAGTTACTTGAATTTTACTGTTATCGAAAGGAAATTATATGATTTGATATGAACCGAAATGCCCTATATTGTTTTTAAAATAGTTTCTACGAGTATATATGGATTACAGAGACAAGTATAAATGGGAGTAGACATTGAAGGATCCCGTAGCTAACGGCGGGTTCGTTAGACTTGGTGCACCTTGTAATTATCGATTACCGTTATAGCCCTCGCTTGTGGGAAGGTAGAACTAGCATACCGTTACCGATTTCTCTCGAGTAGGGACTACCATTATATTTGACTTCTTGCGAAGAAGTCCACAGTTATACCGATTACATGATCCGTTCATTGAAACCTCCCAAAATCTGAATACTGATATTATATAGTGGTTACCGAGCTTATTACTGAATTGCTAATTACATTATATTACAAGAAAAGCGTGATGAGACTGAAAATTATTTATTATTTCTGAAAGGGCATTTTTATGTTGTTTTCTGTTTGATATGCTAGCATGTTTTCTGACTTGTCCCCAAATAAAAATGGTTATGGTTAAGTGTTATTGCTCACTGAGCTAGCGACTCAATCCCCGCTATTTGTTTTTTTTTTATAGAGATAGCAGTTGACGCAGGCAAGGATTTCGTTAATTAGAGCGCACAAGTTGAGAATTCTTGGTGAGACTCGCACTTGTTCGCGTGGGCGGAAATTTTTATCAATTGTTATGGTCGTTTCATTAAACTTTTAGAGTCGCTCCATAGTCAATAATTTAGTGTCATGAGTATTTTTTGTTATTATAGTCTTATGTTGATTATCGTCCTTTATTATGAAAGTTGAAGGTATATTAGTATTTCTGGTTGTTAGTGTGTTTATTAGTAATGGTGGAGACTTATTTTGGCTAATTGGTAAGTTGTCAATTGCCAGTTAAATTGCTATTAGGTTGTTTGGTCGCTGATTTGAGACAGAAAATTTTTGGGATGGTCCAAAAATAGGAAAAACTCTGGTCGATTTATTGTAAAATTACCGATGAGGCTTACTTGGGAGTACTTACTCCTAAGCGCCGGTCACGATCCTAAATTAGGTCGTGACAATGGAACATTAGAAGTGTGAGAACTATGGGAGCCTTTGAAAGGCTAAAATCGTTGAAATCTATATATAACACGTCTTTTAATTTATAGCTCTCAAAGAACCTGTTTTGCAAGAACTACTTATGGTAAATATGATGGACAATTATAGGAGACTATTAGGGATGGATAAATGTTTTGTTGTTGACAACATCAAAAGATGTTTTTTTGGGGATAACCGTTATGATATCTACATTAATTCACACAATGAACAACATGTTGCAGTCTCCATAAAAGGAATGCTAGGAGCTGATTTGATTGTCCTAACAATAGTTTATGCTAAGTGTTGCAACCAGTTGAGGCAAGAGTTATGGGAAACTATTGTTTCGCAATCCAGAAGTGTCTATTGTCCTTGGAGTGTTATTGGAGACTTAAACGTGATCACTTGTCAAGAGAAAACAAAAGGTGGAAAACCTTTCAACATCTCCAATTGCACTAATTTTTTTAAATTGTATAGATGAAGCTAGTCTTCAAGATGAAGACATGGTGTGACAATAGGGGGTGAACCGAGAACCATTTGGAAAAGGCTAGATAGACTTTTAATTAACTCTGAATGACTCTTCTTCTTTTTAAATATGTCTGCTGTCAATCACCTAGAGAAGACAGGATCTGACCACAATCCTCTACTCGTCAACCTAAATAAAGGTGTTGATAATCCAGTGAAGTTCTTCAGGTTCCTCAGTTTATGGGTTGAACACAGAGCCTTCTTTAATGTAGTATCAAATTCTTGGAAAGAAAGCATTATGGGAAATCCAATGTGAATTCTACACCAGAAACTTAAAAGAATTTGCAAGAATTTGAGTGTCTGGTCTAGAGCCACCTTTGGTGGCATTTTTGAACAAGTCAAGAAGTAGGAAACCAAGGTGGCTGAATTGAAGTATTTGCTTATTCAAGATAACTCTGCTGAGAATAGGTTTGCAAATGCAGTCTATATCCGAACGCTTAAGAGAGAAGAAGCATTTCTCAGACAAAACCCCAGAATTAAATGGCTAGAAGAAGGTGATTCCAATTGCTCTTATTTTCATGGAATTATCAAAGAAATAAGGAGGAAGCTGAACATCCAACAAATTAAGGATATCAATAGTGCCCCATGCCCAGGTGATCTCAATAGTAACTTTTTTCAAGGGGCCTGGGATATTATCTGTGTTGATTTAAGCAATGCTATTCATAGTTTTTTAATGGGGCTGATTTGCCAAGTTTTCACTCACACTAGCCTGGTAATGTTACCTAAGGTTGATCATCCCCAGATGTTCTCGGATTTAAGACCTATCAGCTTGTGAGATGTTACAAGCAAGATTATCTTTAAATTACTAAATAATAGGCTGGCTAAACTCCTGCCTAAATTAATTTCTTTGAACCAAAGTGGATTTATAAAAGGCAAAATGATCACAGAGAATATTATTCTTCTTGCTCAGGAAATTATAAATGATATGGGTAAGCCCAATAAGGGTGGCAATTTGGTCATAAAATTAGATATGACCAAAGCATATGACAAGGTATCTTGGACTTATTTATGCGATGTGTTGAGAAGATTTGGTTTTGCTGAAGATTGGGTAAAGGTTAATTTCTAATAATTGGTACTCTCTAGTCATCAATGGAGGAAGGTATGGTTTTTTCAAGTCCGAAAATGTACTAAACCCGTTTGGCCAAGCTGCAAAAATCAACTTATTTTGAAAAATGCTTAATGCTTGCTTACCTTTTTAGCTGTGATGCAACCCCCAAAGACTTTTTTTGTACAATTGAAAAAGCTCTGAATAGAATTTTTTTGGAGTGGTTTAGATGGCATTAAAAGACATCATTGGGTATCTTGGGATAATTTATCCTTTCCTTATAAGAAAGGTGGGGCCAATTTTATAAATCTTGCAGATGTGGGCAAAGCTTTTGCTACTAAATAGTGGTGGAGGTTTAGGACACAAGGTTCTTTATGGGCTCAATTTGTGAAAGCTAATATCAGCAGATATCTCATCTAGTCATAAAAATAAGTGCTGCTGTTGAAGATATGGGTGTACATAGGTTGGGTTGGTTCTGATTTCAATTATGTCGGGTTATTAAATCTAAAGACCAAACTAAATCAATAAAACTCAGATTTTTCAATCTCGATTTTTCTCGGGTTTTCTCGGGTTTTTGGGTTACTCGAGTTTTTTTGGATTTTTTTCTGGTAAAATCTTCGTAGATCAAAACATATAACGTATGCTCAAATGTTTCTTTAATCCTAGTAAGATACAACTATATAAAGTATATTCCAAGAAAATAATACAAAATATGAGATGTGTCATTTCATTATCCTAGAATATTCAACAGTAAAGACAATAAAATTATGTAATATAAATATTGCTAATTAAAAAGCAATAATAAAAATAAACATTATCTAAATGTACTAAGTCATGCTAAAATAAATAGACTAATAAGGGAATATTAATTACATGACTAAACGAAAAAGAAAAATAAAAATAGGTTATGCATTTTTATCTAAATTATTGCAAACAAAAAATAGATATTCAATATATTCCCATTCCTAATATTTAATTAAATATTTTTTATTAGTATTAGTATTGATTTGATTTTGGTTTAGGATTTTGTTAGCATTATTTAATTTACTAATATTATTGGCTATAAAACTTATTGGAGCATTCAAAAGTTCTAAGTTCAACCTTAAAATAATACCTTAAAAGATAAAATTATGATTTTTTTAAGAAATATTTATAAATCACATCAAAATAAGTATATTCATATATTAAATATATCTAAAATTTCTATATATGTAATGTCGGGTTGGTTTGGTTTCGGTTTGACTTTCTTTAGTTAAAACCAAACCAAACCAATTATGGTCGGAATTTTTTCCAATACCAAACCAAATCAAACTAAACTATAGTGGGGTTTTTTTTTTCCGATTTGATTCGGATTATCGGGTTGGTGCGGTTTGTCGGTTTTCTTTATACACCACTAGTTGAAGAGTCCCTCAACCTGAGGACATTGAACATGTATTTTACAATGGTACTCTAGCTAGAGCAATGTGGAGTTATTTTTGCGCTATCTTTGGAATCAGGAGGGGTGATACCTCTCTTATCACTATCATGGCTAACTAATTGCAACATCAATCAATCAACAACATTATTGCCTTTACAGTAAAGATCACACCAAACACTATCATCTGGGAACTCTGGAAGAGCAGATGCGGTAGCAGGTTTGGTAATAATAATATTTATCTTCCTAGAGTTATTTTCCAGATCTCTCAAAGTATCTTGCTAATTGTGAAGCTTCAGTTCTCAAGTTTTAAAAATGATCTATCCTGGGATGAGTTGCTTGTTTTGATAGATAGGAAAATTGTAAACAAATCCTATAAACTTGTTCAATGGAAAATGGAGGTCTGCTGAACATGGATAAATGGAGGATCCCTAGCCTTATAGTTGTTATATATCTGTATTGCTGTAAATAAATTAAATAATAATCTTTTTGAAAACAAAAATAGAAAGTTAGTATAAATTAAATTCTGAAAATAGTAAATTTCTTCAAAATAAATTCTGAAAACGTTGTAGGAACAAATCGAGCCCACTGAATACACAGTGTATCCTTAAGGAAATTATTCCCCTTAAGTACCCGAGGTTCTGGAATATATCCTCTCAGGATAGAACGATTTAACTTACCAGTGTATCGGTACCTAAAACTCTGGTTATCGGCGAACCACTCAATGGTCGTAAATGTGCAGAAGAAGAAGAAGATTCAGAAAATTTCGTAAGTAAATATTCTGGGATTTGAAAGTGTATTTATAGCCAATTTCGGTGCTGTTTCTGAAAAGGTTTGCAACCTTTCGGAACAGCCATAGGTGTTGGAACAGATGTGACACTGTTTCAGAACAGCCATAACTATTGAAAATATTGCAGAAAAAATTTAAAACGGATTTAAAATAATTTGGGAAAGAAAATGGGCCGGACTGGGCCGGGTCGCGGGTCATGGGTTATTCCAGATTGAATTTTCTTTAATTAATTAATTAAATATTTAAAAACTTTTTTGTCCAAAACGATTAATCAATTAATCGATCTTTGACAAATCCGAATCCTAAGCCGAAGCCGAAGCCGAGCCGAGCGAGCAACGACGACGACGACGCGAGGCTTGCCTTCTTCTTAGCTCTTTAAGAGCTAAAAGATGAGCTTCTCTTTATATACACAAAGATTTTCTTTCCTTCTACCAATGAGGGAGAAAGTGCATAAGTGAAATAAACTCATTCAAAATTTCACTTCCCTCCATTTCTTTTCCCACCATTTTCCATTCATACCTCTTTTGTTATTATTTATTAATAACAAACCCAACAATCCCCCACATGAATGGGGAATGACTATAAACTCAACGAAATGCACGACCGTGTGTGTGTTTTACAAGCAAGAATTGATTGCATCTGGATAAGTAGGTTTCTCTTTGAACTTTCCGCAGTGAACTTATATCGGATATACTCGGTCAATTGGTAGATTTGATATCTTTGAGCCGTCGAGCTTTGTTGTATACCTAGACATCATAAGTCACACAATCAATCCTTAACCATCTATGGTTCTCACGGTTGTGTTCGTTTTAGCCATGAACACCGCATGGTCTCATGAGTGCTTAGAGAATGGGCCTTTAGTTTCATTCTCCTTGAAGCGACTTACACTTCACACTCACATAGGTGATTCCTAAACGTGTAATCCTAAAGATACATTATCTGGTCATATCCTGCCAGACTTAGCAAATCATTAAAAAGCTTTAAGTTTCATTGACTCATCAAAAAACCTTAATGATTTACCTCATTTTTGAACATTGTCTTCATCACGAAAATGGGTTCAGTTAGTTGACAATGTTGAACCATCATTCATAACTTTATTTGGTCTCTTTGAACCTAGCTCTTGGGATCTCCAGCCTGTTAGGTAGAGTTACCGCCATGATGACTTGTCCTAGGCCTTTAACCCCATTCCCCTTGATGATCTTTCAACTGCCTCTATAGATAGGACTTTTGTAAGTGGATCCAACATGTTATCTCTTGACTTTACGTAGTCAATTGTGATAACACCACTAGAGAGTAGTTGTCTAACGGTATTGTGTCTCCGTCGAATATGATGAGATTTCCTGTTATACATAACGCTCCCTGCCCTACCTATTGCCGCTTGACTATCACAATGTATATATATAGGTGCCTAAGGTTTGGGCCAAAATGGAATATCTTTCAAGAAATTCTGGAGCCATTCAGCTTCTTCACCAGCCTTATCTAAAGCTATGAATTCAGATTCCATTGTAGAACGAGCGATGCACGTTTGTTTGGATGATTTCCAAGATACTGCTCCAGCCCTAATTGTGAAAACAAATCCACTCGTGGATTTAACTTCAGATGATCCGGTGATCCAATTTGCATCACTATATCTCTCGATCACGGAAGGATATTTGTTGTAATGCAAAGCATAATTTAGGTATGTTTCAGATACCCCAAAACTCGTTTCATTGCTATCCAATGTATTTTATTGGAATTACTTGTAAACCGACTTAGTTTGCTAATAGCACATGCTATAGCTGGTCGCGTACAATTCATGATATACATCAAACTTCCCAATACTCTTGCATAGTCCAGTTGTGAGTCACTTTCACCTTCATTTTTTTGAAATGCATAACTCACGTCAATTGGAGTCTTGGCAATTTTGAAATCCAAATACTTGAACTTGTCAAGTACCTTTTCAATGTAGTGAGACTGTGATAATGCTAGACCTTGTGGAGTCTTGCGAATTCTGATTCCTAAGATCACATAAGCAACTCCTAAGTCTTTCATGTCGAATTTGCTAGCCAACATGCGCTTTGTAGCATTTATATCTGCCATACTTTTGTTTATTATCAACGTGTCATCAACACATAAACAAACAATTACTTCATGACCTGGAGTATTTTTAATGTAAACACCTTTGTCACACTCGTTGATTTTAAATTCATTTGCCAATATTATTTGGTCAAATTTTGCATGCCATTGTTTGGGTGCTTGTTTAAGTCCATAAAGCGACTTAACAAGTTTGCACACTTTCTTTTCTTTACCAGGAACCACAAAACCCTCAGGTTGTTCCATGTAAATTTCTTCCTCCAATTCTCCATTTAGGAAAGCTATTTTAACATCCATTTGATAGATTTCAAGACCATACACGACCGCTAGTGCCACTAACACCCTAATAGATGTTATCCTTGTTACTGGCGAATAAGTGTCAAAGTAATCAAGGCCTTCCTTTTGTCTATAACCTTTGACAACAAGTCTTGCCTTATATTTGTCAATAGTGCCATCAACTTTAATTTTCCGCTTAAAGATCCATTTCGAACCTAAAGGCTTATTTTCTGGAGGAAGATCAACCAATTCCCATGTATGGTTATCCAAAATTGATTGAATCTCACTATTGACTGCCTCTTTCCAAAATGCTGAATCAGAAGACGACATAGCTGCTTTAAAAGTTTGAGGCTCATTTTCAAGCAAGAATGTTACAAAATCTGGTCCAAAGGAAGTATATGTTCTTTGACGTTTGCTATGCCCTGGATCTTCTATACTTGGAGTATTTTCTTTTGGTTCTTCCCGAGGTCGTTTAGGTCTTTCACTTTGTGAACACTTAATTTTTGACCATGTTTGAAATTATTCCCGCTCACTACCCACTTTCCCCACTTTGTCCACTCTACCCACTTCCCCCACTTTTCCCACTCACTACTCCACTCTCCATTGTTCCCCACTCACTACTCCACTCTCCATTGTTCCCCACTCCTTGTCCCCCATTACTCCACTCTCCATTGTTACCCACCCACTCCCTCCCCACTTATTCTTAAATAATACACACAACACACACAAAGGGATGGACATCATTTGTTTCCCCTCCTCCTTCTTAGATCTTCATCAACCTTTTGTTCTCAATTAAAAGAATTCCAAGCATTAAAAGGGAGAGGAGAGAGCTGTATACTCTCCATATACACTCGATATACAGTGAAAAAGAAGAAAAATTTCGGACCCCCACCTTACCAAGAAAACCATAGCCATCTCCCTTAGTGGTCTTTTTATTGGAGTGGAAAAAAAGGGGCAAAATAATTTGAGAGGAGGAGAGGATTTTGGGGGAAAGAGAGAGGGAGTGTGGGATAATTTTAAAAAAAGGGACCTTCCCATTCGGCTGAAGGAAGAGAGGTTCAAAAAAGGAGAGAGAAGTTCAAAAAAAATAATAGAGAGAAAAAAAAAGAAAAAAAAAATGGATTGCTTCTTCTTAACGGAGATGGGGGTATACACTCTATATACACGGACAGACCACTTCGTCTTCTTCACGAGCCTTCTCCCTCCCTTGAGCTTTTTCTCCATTTTTTTCAAGCAAGAGAGCTTCTTCTTCTCCATTTTTCAAGTAGCAAACCTTAACGCCATCTTCCTCATCATATAACTCATCTCCACCCATTTATTTTGGTGGAAGCTCAAATGGGGTCAAGTTCGGATCAGTTCTGCGGGGGTTTTCGTTCGAGGTTAAGTTGAGTTGCTCGTTCATGGTCATGTTCGTTTTGGATTTCAAAGTTTTAAAACATCATATTCAACGTTGAGGTCCATCTTCTCCTATAGTTACTTTTAAGCATGTTAATAAATGATTTTTACTTGATGAATGTTTGAGCAGTGTAGTGATTGAGTTTCTTTATTATCAGAGGTGGATCCAGGATTTCAGGAGGATGGGTGCACCATTATCCGACCACCGTTTGATTTGGTTCTCTAAAACTTACCTTGGAGAACTATCAATAATAGCATCATTATTTATAGTTACAAGTATTCAACTCAATATTTAATTCAAGGATATATCAAGGGTTAACTCAAAAATAGAAGAATGCAAGACAAAAAAAGAAAAGAAAAGAAAGATAGGGTATAGAATTTGAGCAGAACAGAAAAGAACAAAAAAGAAATAGAAAAATGGCTGAGAGATAGAAGATAGGAAAGTGGATTCGAACACTAGACCTAGGGGTCAATGGTGCGCAAAGCTACCACTGCACAAAATGCTCTTTTGACCATGGGTTCCCACGTAGAAATTTAAGTACTTTATCCGAAAAATATCCCTGTGATACACAGCCTAAGGAGGGGAGCATGGGTGCACGTGCCCTACGCCACTCTACGTGGATCCGCCTCTATTTATTATGGTACTGAGTTTAAGTATTTAATTCCCTTTGTTTGGTTCTATTAATAATTTTAATTTTTCTTAAAAAACTGAAATCATGTTTTTCACTTATTTTTACTCATTTGTCTTGTTATAAATTATTTTAAAAATATTTTATTTTTGCTCGTATATCACGTTTTGTTGTCCATTTTAGTGTTTTAGTATTCTTAGTTGTACTTATAGTTGCTTTTGGATGATTGAATGAGTATCATGATAATGGTCTATTAATATTGTCATTTTAAAAAGTGACTTTTTCTAAAAGAAGATGAGTAAGATAATACTAATAAAATTGGGCTCAAATAAAAATTGTCAAGCCCAACACAATAGACCAGTAAATAAGATAGTTAGGTTTTCCTTAGCTAATTAGTTTTGTTTCCACCGCCAAATAAAATTTCAAAACTTATGGCCCTCACTTAATTAATTTTAATCCTTTAGCAATCGAGGTATACCATTTAGTTTAATTTTTCATGGCCCTCGCAAACTTGAAGAATGCATAGTTGTTTTAAGCGCGCTGTTTAATAATTTACCTTCCTAAACTCGGGTGCACATTTATATGACCTAAATCCAAATCCCAACAATGTTAGATAAAATATGTCGAGATTCGCGGGTGCATTTATGTTACGCGATTCAAAACGTATTTTAAATAACGTTGCAATTTTCCTTTAAAAATAATTAAATAAAGCGGTTAAAGTTAAAATTGAACCATAGGTTAAAATATGTATTAAAATCGGATAATAGGCCAATTATAACAGTTGAGCGACCGTGCTAGAACCACGGAACCCGGGAATGCCTAACACTTTCTCCCGGGTTAACAGAATTACTTACTCGAATTTCTGGTTCGCGGACTGTTAAACAGAGTCACTCTTTTCCTCGATTCTGGATTTTCAAACCGGTGACTTGGGATACCATCAATCTCCCAAGTGGAGACTCTGAATATTTAAATAATAATCCCGTTTCGATTGTCCTTTAATTGAAAAAACTCTCTTTATTATACCCTCTCCCGGGGGTGTAGGTAAAAAGGAGGTGTGACACACTTAATGACTCGCTTTCAGTTTTTTACGGATAGATGCTTTCAAAGAATTCAGCATTATCTGATTGCATTACCGTATTAACATGTATCTCGGGATTATCAGATTTATGAACCAAAAATCGACATGCTTTACTGTTTGTAGCATATCCAATGAAAATGCAATCTACTGTTTTTGGTCCAATTTTAACCCTTTTAGATAAAGGAACCTGTACCTTTGCTAGACACCCCCACACTTTGAAATATTTCAATTTGGGTTTTCTTCTTTTTCATTTTTCATATGGAATAGATTGCATTTTGCAGTGGGGTACTCTGTTGAGTATTCGGTTAGCTGTAAGGATAACTTCCCCCCACAAACTCTGTGGTAATCCGGAACTTATTAATAAAGAATTCATCATTTCTTTTAATGTCCGATTTTTTCTTTCTGCAATTCCATTGGATTGAGGTGTGAAAGGTGCAGTAGTTTGATGGATACTTCCATATTCTGAACATATTTCTGCAAACGGGGATTCATATTCTCCACCTCTATCATTTCTAATTATTTTGATCTTTTTATTCAATTGATTTTCTACCTCATTCTTGTATTGCTTAAATGCTTCAATTGCTTCATCCTTACTATTAACTAAATAAACATAACAATATCTAGTGCAATTGTCAACAAAAGTAATAAAATACTTTTTCCCACCTCGAGATGGGGTCGACTTCATATCGCAAATGTCAGTATGAATTAAGTCTAAAGGATTTGAATTCCTTTCAACAGACTTATAAGGATATTTTACAAACTTAAATTCAACACATATTTGACATTTCGATTTATTACACTCGAATTTAGGCAATACTTCTAAATTAATTAATTTCCGCAAGGTTTTATAATTGACATGTCCTAAACGAATATGCCATAAATTATTTGACTCCAATAAATAAGAAGAAGCTGAAATTTTATTCATACTGTCAACAACCATTACATTGAGTTTGAAAAGGCCCTCCGTGAGGTAGCCTTTTCCAACATACATTTCGTTCTTGCTTACAACAACTATCAGAAACAAATACACATTTGAATCCATTCTTTACAAGTAAAGCAGTAGAAACTAAATTCTTCCTAACAGTAGGAACATGAAGAACGTTGTTGAGCGTTAACACCTTGTCGGAAGTCATCTTCAGGAATATCTTCCCATAACCTTCAATCTTGGTTGTTGCATTATTTCCCATGGAAATTTCTTCTTCCGTACCAGCAATAGACTAATTCGCAAATGCTTCTTTGACAGCACAAACATGTCGAGTGGCTCCAGACTCAATCCATCACTCCTTCGGATTTCCAACTAGGTTGCATTCCGAAAGCATTGGGAAAAGATCATCAATGTCATTATTCTTCTCCACTATGTTGGCTTGTCCTTTCTTATTATAATTTTTCGGGAGACGATCAAGGCTCTTGTGACCAACTTTTCCACAATTGTAGTAGCTGCCCTTGAATTTCTTTTTGTTTTGCTCCTTTGTTTGTCCGGGAGACCTCTTTATCTTCTTACTTTTTGGAGCAGTCTCCTCAACGATATTAGCTCCCATGATCGTTGAATTTCCACGACACTTCTTTTCGGCTGTTTTGTTGTCTTCCTCGATCTTTAGACGTATCACAAGATCTTCCAACTTCATTTCTTTGCGCTTGTGCTTAAGACAGTTCTTGAAATATCTCCACGAAGGAGGCAATTTTTCAATCATGGCAGCCACTTGAAAGTCTTCATTTACGACCATACCTTCAGCAATAAGGTCGTGAAAAACAAGTTGAGGCTCCTGAACTTGGGTTCCCACAGTTTTGTTGTCTATCATTTTATAGTCTAGAAACTTGGCAACTACGAACTTCTTCAAGCATGCATCTTCTGTCTTGTACTTCTTTTCACGTACGTCCCATAATTCTTTCGAAGTATTCATTGCACTGTACACATTGTACAAGTCATCTTCTAAAGCACTTAAAATATAGCCTTTGCGAAGAAAATCTGCCTGCTTCCACGCCTCAACAACCATGAACTTTTCATTGTCGGGCATGCCCGCAACAGGCACTGGAGGCTCTTCACTAATGAATTTTTGCATACCAAGTGTGGTAAGCCAGAAGAACACCCTTTGCTTCCATTTTTTAAAGTTGGTTCCAGAAAATTTCTCCAATTTCTCAGCCGGAGGAACAACAGTGCGGCTTGACGAGGCAATCGTCGTTGCACCAACAGTCACAGAAGGATTTCTATTTTCATTTGCCATTTCTTACTGTCAACAATATAAGAAATCAATTAATGGCAAAACCAAAATAGTAAATAATACTGTAATCACTTCGTCAAATTAAACTTCAAACATCAACATTCATGTAATACCCATGACCCTAGAACAATAGGGTTCTTAGCTTTGTCATGGTTCCCAAGCTTTGTCGTGGCTTTTTTTCTCGCTTCTCGATATGTTAGATGACCTAAAAGAGGCATTTTTGGCTTATATATTGCGTCCAAAAGTCGTGGGCCAAAGTTCTCCTATGCCTAGTCCACTCAGTTTTAGGGATTGATGTTGGGGTAGATGTTTCGCATCCACCTCGTCCTAGACTTCTCAGCTTCACATGCTAGGGTGGATGCTTCGCATCCACACTTTATTCCTCCATCTCAGCTGTGCCCAGGTGCGGATGCTATGTTTCGACTTCACTGCTAAGGGTGCATGAAATATGATTTTTTCTAGGTTGGATGCGACGCATCCAACCCCTCCTCCTCTATCTAGAGCACATTTTCTTCATATTGTTTCACTCCAAACACCCTAAATCATCACACATAACTCTATTAGTCATAAAACCAATAATTAAAACATGTTGGGCATTTTAAACATCAAATAGCATAAAAAAGAAGTTAAAACATGAGTAAAGTAATATTATAACATATAGAAATATGCCCAACATCACAACCCCACACTTAAACCTTTGTTCATCCTCGAGCAAAGTAGAATCAACCCACAACCGATCGAACAAAATTAATCTTATAGCTATCAAGCCATATCTTTCAATTAAGCTTAAGCATCAATGGCTTTGGTTGATACCAACAATTAGCCCGTTGCATATGCATTCTCGGAATTCCTTCCCCATGTTAATAACATGCCAAGAATGCCATTGAAAGTTCAAAACAATCAAATAGCAAATTTGAGACATCTCAACCTCAGATACTGATTCCTTAGCATAACTACTTTCAGGACAACTTACTCACCCTGACTGAAAAGTTTAATAAAGTCGCCTATCCATCATGAAACATGTTCCCTCGCCACAAAAATGAGCAAGATAGTCCACATACTCAAATAAAATTTGAACGTAATTTAAGGACTTCAAACAATAGAAGAATTCTCTCACTCTCTCAAAGAAGTTCACATTGCACAAAAGGTACCATATGCTTGCCCTTAATGATAATATCTACTAATGTAAGTTTGATCGATCTAAAATCAATCAGGACTTTTCATGGTTGTAACGTGGTCTAAGGGACGGGTATGATACATTTAAGAATAGTGTTTCACCCTCCTAAGCACTTTAACACATCACATAATCAACTATAAGCACAAATTCTTCAATCTCAACTTCCATTTTACAACTAAAATCAGTCCTAACAAGGTTTCCTTTTTTAGCACTACTTTAATTTATACCCCACTAGCAAGAACAAGATGTCAATTTATTCTCTTATTTTTTTCCTTCTTCTTTGTTTTCCAGATTTTTTTTCTTTCAACACTTCTCACTAGTGGTGTATTACTTTATAGAATAAGTGTACCCTTCTTCTTTTCATTGGTTTCAATCAACATCCACCCAAATTCCCTCTTTACTTTTAGCTCTCATTTCACAGTTAAAGTGTTTTAAGAGAAAAAAGGATCAAAAGTCTCAATTAAGAACAAAAAGGTATAGGCTTATAATGTTGGTGCCAAATAAGAAAAGTCTACAGGCTCAAAATGGCTTACTAGGGATGATTTTAACTATGGTAGCATTATAGTTCAGAAGGATCAAATAAGGCCTAAAATCATATTTCAAACCGAGCAAAACCTAGGATTTCACTTCAACTCACATACCGGGAAAGTTCTAGACACAAATGTACTACACGAGACTTATACAAAAATCTCACCACACATTGGCACATGATTCACTTAGGATGACTACATTTCAACTTTTAATCAAAGAAAGTACTGAGTTAAGCCCCAATTATTTTAATGCATACAGTACAACAGTTAGCACATGAGTCAAGACAATGGGCCTAAGAGTCACAAAAAAGTTATTCAACTTTTAAAGGCAAAAATAGTTCTCACAAACTCATGGAGAAAGTTATAACCCACATGCTCAGGTCTAATTCTGTTAGTATCAAACAAGTCATAGAATATGCTAGATTTAGTCTGAGTCTTTACATCCTACACTACTCTAAAAAGAAAAACTAGTACCCCGGTTCAAAAATTCATCCCTTGGAAAAGAACTGATAGCCAAAGAAAAACCAATGGGGATTATTGCCTAATAGATTAAATTTACTTATTACGACTAGACACACCAAGAGACAGAGTTACTATGTATAGATGAATTTACTTACTATTATAGGCCATTAATTTAGTGAATATTACAGCCCCAACAGTATCAAAATCAATAAAAATTATAATAGTTAAGACAATACCCCCACCCCACACTTAGAACCGTGTGTTGTCCCCAATGCACACAAATAAAGTAGATTAGGGTGAGAAGAAACTCCCTCAAGTCAAGGTGGAGTGCTCCTCCGTGGTCTGCGGAAAAGCAGCAGTAGTAGTGGTATGGGCTGCCAGGACGGAGGTAGCAGCAACATCTAAGTGGGTACTCGAAGCATCCACGACATCTATCATGTCCCCCTCTGTCCTAGCAATAGCATCCTTACGAATAGGGAGCTTGGTCACAATCCTATCATCTCCAAGTGGAGATGAGTCTGTATCATGTGACACGGCGGCGGCCTCAGTAGGCATGGAGGATGGAGCCTCAGGGACTATAGAAGGATCATAGGTGGATGGTCCAGCAGTGGACGATGCAAGTAGATGTGAGTTATCTATATCTGTACATTGAACTAAAGGACAGAGGATTAATGATACCTCCCTCATCATCGTAGCCTGCTCAGCCTGGACTCGACTTAGATCCGCACGAGTCTGAATCAACTCAGCTCTAGTGGCACTCAACTCTGCTCGAGTTGCTATCAACTCAACCCTGTTCTCCTGTATATCAGCTTGCATCTGCTCAAACAACTTTTGAATGGTGAGCTTAGAGGACCTTCCCTTGTTCGTCTCTAGTATATGAGTAATATCATATGGTCTTGGAGCTTTAGCCTCAATGTCATCATTCTCCTTGTCCTATAGTACTCCCATCTCTGTCAAGTAAGCCGATAGGGTATTTGCAAAGAACAACCTCCACTTGTAGTTCATCCTGGTGTGCTGCATCTAGTCATGCATGATGGCCCCCAGATTAAGCGGTATCCCCCCCAATAAAGCATACAATACTAGTGCTCGGTGTCGAGGGACATTAGTTTTCTGTTGGCATGGCATCAAATGGTTGCATATGAAATTTAGAACCACACATGCTAATGCGCTCATGAATTCTTTGGCCAGAGAATGGTACTCCATACTCCCATGCTTCCAATCTGCGTCTTTCCTTCTGGGGCATAGAATAGACTTAATGTGTTAATAATCAGGTGCTTTGTACATAGAGTCAAACCTGTCCGTTAGTGTGTGTGGCACCCCAAAGAAATTGTTCAGAGCTTTAGCATAGACATTAATATAACACCCCTTGTACTTTCACAATGATGCACCTTGAGTGACGCCAATTGGCGTAAAGCTCTATGAAGATAGTGAGGTTGGCCTTGACGTGGCCCTTCAAGATTGGTCCCCATTGTTGCACCTCTCGAATTGATTTTAGAAAATATGGATAATTTTTCTTAAGTTCTCCAATGTTGATTGTCTTTTCTGGAATATACTTCTTTGAACCTAGGATCTTATCATAAGCTCGGAATGTCTTTTCACTAACAAACTTCTTCTCCCAAGAAGCTCGGTCTATTGGTTAACCCTCATCTTTGTCACTCATTATGACATGTGTAAGCTCATTGTCCAAATCAGACTCAGACTCAAATTCTGCAGTAGCTTTCTACTTCCCTGTATCTTTCGGGTCACTCTGCTTAGAGGATTTGCTTTGGTACAACACAGGTTCTCTGATCTCTATCCCCTTGCTTGGTGGATTTGATGATGTTGTTGGAGTACCCCTCTTCACAGTCCTTTTTACTAATGGTTCCTCCTTTTCTTGCTCCGATTCATTAATTAACTACCTAGTCGGCAGTTCCTTCACTTTCTCAATCCACTTACTTTTGTTCTATGGATTTGGAGCACTTGTTGCCTTTTCGGTAGGATTTTTGGGCGGTTTCTTGTTATTATATCTTTCTTGTTACTTGAACGTTTTGCTTTTTGCCGCCATTTATGAACCTACGTACCTGCAATGCAAAGAAGTCAAGAATTAGTGTGCAGAAACTGTGAAGTTTCAGATATAGAGCAGCTGTGCAAAAGCGTGCACTTCCAATCAATCACATGTCATGCCATTCAGTGCTTCATGAAAATATAGCCCATGGCTTTCAGCCGAGATCAATTAACTGGTACTTCATTCAAATTCACAAATGAGCAATGCACTTTATAGAAATTATGATGCACAATAGGAGAGTGATTGTATTGATGCTCACAAACCATGTTCAATTACATATAATAATGCACTCGACCCCACACTTGTTCTCAAGACATAACAATACGCATAGAGCACACATAATGCAACTGCTGGACAATGTACTTCACAATACAACCAGTTAAGCAACTTATTTGCATATAATTCAACCAGGCCGTTGGTCACTTGAACGCCGCATGGTCATTACATGCCTCAAAACCTGAGTTGAAGGATTGGCGAGCACCTATAACTCCAATACTTTCAAACGATGTTCACAATTCATCAAACGACCCCACACTTATTCACTAGTATATACTAGTGTCGCTCGGTTACCTAGACTTTGTCGGCGCCTAAATTTACCTCATAAACAATTCGTCAAACATGTAGTATGCAACAGTTTTGCCAAGTTTGTTCTATCAATTGGGCAATTCGATTACCCTCCAAAATTAACGAGATGAAGGGAATTCTAGTTTATCATCTCGCAACCATTACAACTGACAAGAACGAAAACCCCAAGCTTTAAATTTTTCTCAGTTCCCCTCTTAATCACATGTGTGATATTCGAATTAGTGAAACCTAACCTAGGGGAATTTGGGGTGGGGAATCTGTTGCTACCAGCGAGAAAGAGAGGAGAGTTAGGAAAGAGAAGAGAGAAGAGCAGATACATGTTATGTTTCGAGTGAGGCAGTGGTGGTGCGATGAGATGTGTTTGAATTTGAGAGGACACAACAGGAGAAAGAATGAGAGTTTTATGATTTGTGAAGTGTAATAGCAATAAAACACTTACCTGTTGCTTGCTCGCTCGGATGCGAAGCATCCAAATTATTTCAAGGGATATTTTTGTGGACGCTATGGGCGGACTTCACTGCCTTGAGCAGTTGGTCTGCCAATTTTTTATGCTGAGGGGGATGCAATGCATCCACCCTATTTTTCCCATACCTATAGCTTTTTTTTTTTACATACAAGAACTAATTCCTATAAAAATAAAAAATTTCAAGCAACTCCTTGAAAAGAAAAAAAATCATAAATACAAAGCAAATGGGAAAAATGAGTAAACTACGAAAACAAAAGAAAATACTTGGGTTACCTCCCAAGAAGCGCCTGATTTAACGTCACGCCACGACGCAACATATTCTCCATGCTTCAGCTAAGTCCATTAAGGTCTTGTGTGCAATGTCACCACCCCATTAGTGTTTTACTCTCTGCCATTTACCAAGAATGTTGCATTGGAACTCGTATCACACAATTTCATCGCTCCATGAGGTTTCACACTAACCACTTCAAAAGGACCTGGCCATCGAGATTTAAGCTTTTCGGGAAAAAGCTTTAGCCTTGATTAAACAAGAGAACTTCTTGACCTGGTTTAAACTAGCGATGTTAGATATTCTTATCATGCCACTTCTTGGTCTTTTCATTAGATAATTTGGCATTTTCATACGCGTGCAACCGGAACTCATCTGGCTCATTGAGTTGCAACAACCTCTTCTTACCTGCTAAGTCTATCTCCATATTTAGCTTTTTAATCGCCCAATAGGCTTTGTGTTCAGGCTCAACGGCCAAGTGGCATGCCTTCCCATAAACCATGTACGAAAAAGTACCTATGGGGATCTTGTATGCAGTGCGATATGCCATAATGCGTCGTCCATTTTCCCGACCCAGCCCTCTATATTTCCACTTACTATTTTCTCTAGAATGTACTTTACCTCTCTGTTTGAAATTTCCACTTGACCACTCGTTTGGGGGTGATAGGCAGTGAAAAATTTGTGCTTAACTCCATACTTTGCAAGAACATTATTTAGCAATTTATTGCAGAAGTGAGTTCCTCTGTCACTTATCAACACTCTTAGAGTCCCAAAGCGTGTGAAGATGTGCTTCTTAACAAAGCTTACCACTACCTTTGCGTCATTAGCAGGAAGAGCAATGGCCTCCACCCACTTAGACACATAGTCGACTGCCACCAAAATGTACCTTTGACCATTAGAGTATGGGAATGGTCCCATGAAATTGATCCCCCAAACATCAAAAAGCTCTACTACCAGAATATTTTGCAAAGGCATCTTATGCTTCTTCGTGATCGTTCTGGCTCTTTGGCATCTGTCACACTTTTTAGGCGGTTCTATCCCCACCGTGATGACTGATCAGTTCCAAGCATCTACCACTATCGAGTGGCAAGGATGGTCGATGTAGTTTTACCCAACAAAGGTCGAGATTGATTTCCACAGGGATTTAATTGATTTGGAGTTAGGTATCTAACTAAACTAGACATGCGTGTTTTTCCAAATTGCACCTTCAAACACGATCATGATTGATTATATTTCTAATGCTATACTACAATATGCTAGAATAGGCTAAGTACATTTTTTTTGTTGGTTGTTTTCAAGGATTAAAAAGGACCAGGGCAACGACTTCCGCCTAGGTGGATATCTAACAGGTATCGAGAATTTAGGGAAAACTTGTTATGATTGGGGTCGTGATATAACCATCACACATAAGTGCTCACTCTATACCTCTCGGTAGTTTGAGTGACTTTGCTCGATTTGACTTTCTCAAGTACAAATGGGTGATCATGCATAACAAATGATATTGGCTCAAGTCGGGTATTACTATTTCTTAGTTTAACCCTTTAATTGGGGCTATCAATCTCTTGAATGCATACCAATTCTTTGTTAGCGTAATTTTCCTATACTTAGTCCCTCTTTCTCAAGAAGAGTCTAAGTCATCAAGGCACGAATCAGTGTTTGCAACCACCAAATTCTACAATTAAATCATGAATTAAGCTAAATATCACTAACCCATAAACAATTGAGCCCTAAAATTCAAGACCCATTAAATACCCACACTAGGGTTGGGTCACAACCTTAGCTATGGGTTTAGCTATTCATAATAAAAGTAGAAATAAAAAATGAAGATGAAATATAAGCCATAATATTCAAATACAAGATGAAAATCTAAATATTGAAGATGAATCTACTCTAAGATTACTCAAAAAGGTAAAAACCATCCGTTCACGTGCTCAGCAAAATATTACTTACCCTAAAAATGTGAAAAAGATATATTTATACTAGGCTGGAATTCCTGGACAAAAATGCCCCTGCGGAGGTTTCGCGAAGGCGTAATTCTAACCGCGTCTGCGCTTGAGCTACCATGGCCGCGTAATAATAACCGTTGTCCGCATTTCTCCATATTTGAATCTGGACTGGGACCTATTTTGCGAACGACTTTAAACCCACCACATTCGTGTTAGCTTAAACCACAACTGCATAATTTGGACGCAGACCGTGTTCTTGAAGCAATGCTTAACTTGCAGGGTCTCTGAAACTAGGAGTACGCCCTCAACAAAAATACCATCGCGACCGCACCAGATATTTCGTGGCCACGCTTTTCCATCGCGGTTAGTGGTCAGACTTGTGCCCAAAAACAGCTTCTCTGAATCTAACTTTCACGGGCCGCATATTTGTGGCCGCCTCAGCGGTGATCCTTACGTGGCCGCTCTTTTTTGCCGATGTCAGCGCTCCAGTCCAACTTTGGATTTGTGCAAGTTTAACTCCTTAATGAGGTTATTATGGCTTCTTTGCCTCATTTTGGCCAAACTCTGCAAGCAAGCACATTAAGTCAATTTTTGGAAATACCTTTACGCATTTTTGACCTAAAACCTAAGCAAAATAAAGCTCATAATAGGTTTAAATTCATAGTTATCAACTCCCCCAAACTTAAGCTTTTGCTTGTCCTCAAGCAAACAAAGTAATTCCCACCTCCACAAGAAAAAGAAAGGAAAACTTCAGTTATCCTAAGGTGACTTCATCAAGCATCAATTGGTACTAACAATTTCCCTCAACACAAATGCATTATCAACAACACACAACCTTTTGAGTACCATAGTTCTAGTGTGACACAAGAGCATCAAGAGTCGACTTAACTAACCAAAGAAGCTCGCTCTACTACGTAGGCCATTGTGGAACCCAAACTCTTCCTCCTCTACTCTCCATAAGAAAATCTTACTTTAGATTGTAGCACTCAAAACAAGGATTGTAGACAAGTACGCTCATCTCTCTTAAAGGAAGGTCACAAGTCCGGCTCTAAGTACCATAAGCTTTCCCCTTATATAAATCACCACTAATATAAGCTCACTCAACTTGAAATCATACATGGCTTTTGTGGTGATGCAATGAAGGCTTTTGGTTGAAGGTAGGATATATCGGTCCATGAAGGTTTCATTTTTTCTTAAGCACTTCATTTTCTCATTTAGGCTACACTTTCTTGACTCTTTGTCATTTTCTTCTTCCTTAGGGGACTAGAGAGACACACTGTCACTCTTTCCTGATCATGACAATCATTTTTCTCCTTTTCTAATTATTCCAAGCCTTTCATCATTGCTTTCATTGAATCCCTTCATTTTTCTATACTATTCACTTTCTTTTTGACTTTTTGGCTTTTCTTTCTTTTCTTTTTGCCTTCCCTTTTCTTCATTTTGTACCTTTTTATCACTTTCACATTCCTCGTCTCTCCCCCAAACTTATGCTTTTTCCGATTGTGCTAAGGAAAGATCGGGTGCCAAGAGAGGGTCATTATGGAACAGATAAAGGCTTGTATCATGGTTATTGAAAGAACAAGGGCTTCGGCTCAACGGGGTTGACTTGGGATATCATATTTGGTGGGCTATGGATGCTTTCAGATTTCAAGTTGGATCAAGAGAGTCTATATTCATTTCTAAAGTCGAGCTACACTTAGAATTTCGCCTAGACAAACATTCGGGGCAAGTTCTAGACTTATTGGCATGGGACTTGGACTTGCAAATTAATACCTCACCTAACAAGTTGTTGGATTGCTAAACAAAACAAAGTCGAGGGCCCACAACAACCCTAGCTAAGATTGATCAACACAAATGGCTTCAAGAAGCCACTCGATGATTGTTTAGTCAACACAAGAGTCTAACGGTCACAACTAGAACCATTCTTTGCAAATCAACTTGTTTCTAACCATAAGGTCAAAGGTAAATGTGCTAGGCCCAAGTGAAGCTTGCCTGAGACAATTTTATTCATTACTACTATTTACACAAAAATATAAAGAAAACGGACTCAAACCCTTAAGAAGGTTGTCATGCCATCCATCATCGGTAAGAGCCACCCGGTTCACACAACCTCCACCTTTGGAAACAACCGTGGTATTAAGAAAACCAAAGGCTTATTGATCATGAAGCTAAGAACTCAAAAGAAAGAAGCTACTAAAGGAAGTAAAAAGCTAAGCTATTAAGGAAAAAGATCACAAGAAGTTATAAAATGAACTACGGAAAGTAAAATGAATATGTAAAATAATGGAAATAAATGAATATATACAAAATGGGACTGAATATATACATGGAATGGTAAAGTTATATACATACCAAAAGTAAAAAATAACGATAAGTAAAAATAATGAAAAATAGTATCATAATTATTGCATGCCAGTTATCAAATCAAAATAGGACCACCCCTCCCCCAAATAAAATCTAGCATTGTCGTTAATGCTAAAAGCAAAAAATAATATCAAGGAAGGGATAGAGAGTAAAGAAAACTCCCTATGTGATTTGCATCGGGTCCTGCACATCAGCAGGGTGCTCAGACTGCATAGGATCAATAGCTACCACCAGGTCCTCTAATTGGATCTCCATATCTGACCTGGGGACCACTAGGTTGCTGAGCATCTCGATAATCTCTATAGCATCTTGTGTAGTGGCAACTGGCTCCTCAGACTGGCCAGTTGCTGGCGCCTCATGCTCTACTGCTGGTGCTGCTGTGACATGCTCCTCCAAAAGCAAATCCAATGGGATATCACCAGCTGATGCGAACCTCTGTACATCTTGCTTAAGCTGCTGCACTGATTCCTTTGAAGCCCGAGTATTCTTCATCTTCTTGACCTGCTTGCCCAGGTTCTTTATAGCTTTTCCCGGAGTATCCAAAGTGGCCATGATAAGCTTTTGGTTGTCCAGGAGCTTCTTCTGGTTGTCCAGAAGCTCCTTTAACATTTCTTCCACTGATGAATGCACCTAAGGCTGTGCCGGAGCTTACTGAGTTGCCACTGCACTGGATAAGATAGACAACTTTGATGTCGCTGCTTGCATCCAGTTGTTGATACTGGATAAAGTCTGAGAAAGCCGCATTGTAGTCTGGGGTAGGTGGAAGAAGATGGCACAGACAATGGCTCGGTGATAAATGGCCCGGATGAAGGAGGAGGCACGACAGCTGAGGATCCCCCTGCTATGGCTGGCTATGACCCGGCGGTCCCTACCACTGGCTCTTCAAACTGGCCAGTGGAGATAGCAGCTTTACCCTTTGCTTTAGGGTTGTCCGGTCGTTTGGTGTTGTACCACAAGAAGGGTTGCTTTGGATTTGTCTTAGTGTCATAATTCTTCTTCTCAACTCCCTGGTCCTCAAAGTACATGGTGAGGAAATTGGGGTAGGGGTAGGATCTTTCGTCCTTCCCAACTACCTTTGTGATGTTGTAATGCATGAGGTTCCCCACATTGATGGGATACCCCGCCATGATGGAAGCTATCAAGATGCACGGGGTAAGTGGAAGGACACTGTCATGCTGACACGGATCCAGCTGGCTGCAAACAAAGGTGGACCACCCTTTGGCTTCAAAATTGAGGGTGTTTCTGGTTATTGGAAACCCTGCTGTGAGCCATGCCGGTATCGTCCCGGGAGCTAATATTTCTGCCACCCATGTCCGGGCTGGCTCACCAAGTGCCAGCTTTTCCAAATATTGCATAGCTTCCATATTTTCGAAACCAGCATACTCATTCAATATCTGGCCATCAAATCGGATCCTCAGATTTCGGACCTTTGTCACTGTGGTGCCATTTTTTATATGTGCCACATTTGCGTAGAATTATTTGAAAAGAAATTCATTGGCATTCGGAACCTTGTTGGTGTACCATTTTCACCCTACTCTCTTCTCAAATTGCCTTTTGACACTCACTCAATGAATTGTCTCTCTAGGGTGTATGACCTTTGGGGCCACCATTCTCAGAATTTCTGGTAGGCTAACTCACTGACAAATCTATGCTGCCACACTTCCAAATTTCTTTATCTTTCCAAACCTCCAACAATAGTATCACCCCCTCGCCTATCGTCCGGGACCTCGACATCATCAATATAAATTGTGGTAGGGGCAGCTGGTGAGGCCGGAGTTGCAGCTGGTGGGGAAGATGATCCGACACCTCACTACTTTCCTCTGAGTCATCAGACGACTCAGTAGAGGAGGTGTGTACATCTACCAGTCGATATTTCTCTGGGAAATATGGGACATGAATGGGCATAGAGTCCCCTTTCGAAGCTTCTCGGGAATGGAAATACTCACTCGTATCGAAATGATCCCCTGCTCTATCCGCAACTTCGATGGCTGCTCTCATCTTCAAAATGGACTTTTGGACTGCGAGTGGTAACTTGGTCCTTCCTTTTCCTCCTTTTCCCCTGCCTCGAAAGGATTTTTCCCTCCTTTTAGCTTTATAGCTTCCACGTCGTGATCAGACCGTTTTCTGTAGCAGACAAGCAAAGAAAAACACCCAGAACATAGTTTCAAGTATGTTATAACATTGTAGTTAAAATGCAAAACTGCTTTCCTGAAACAGGCACCGCGGACCGCGGAAAAGTGACCGCGGCTGCGAAGTGCCCACCGCAGACCGTGGAGAAGTAACCACGGACGCGAAGAGAGTAGGATCAGACTACTAACTCTCTGAAAATTGATCATTGTGGACCGCAAAAAAGCAGACGCGGCCACGAAAAATCAATAACAGACCCCGAAAAAGCAACCGCAGACAGCGAACATACACACACATTTCCCACAAATTAGGGACCGTGGACCGCGAAAAAGTGAATTGCGGACCGCAAAATTAAAAAATCACTGGCACTGACTAACATATGTAACCTAGGGTTTTCACAAAAATATGTGCAATTACAAGCATGGCTAATAACCTATCCCCCATTAATTATGTAAAAACTACCCACATAAATTTTAGGCATCAATGTTTAGATTATGGGAAGTAATCAAACCCTAATTAAAATAAAAAGTTAAAACTAAGAGAAGAGAAAAACAAAATATAAAAGCAATGCAATGATTTGAGCATAACAGTTGTGGAATTTAAAGAAAATCGGACTCTTGATTAGTGAAATGGGATTTGGAACTACTCAGATGCAGATGAATAGTAGGTTATTGCTGTGAGAGTGAAAGGTTCGAAAAGTGTAACAGGAAATGGATCAGTCTATTTATACTAAAATCACAAGGACCCACCAACTTACTTGAGCACGGTCCCCGGAATACCACTGTGGTTCGCGTTTTTACCTTTTTTGAAGAGTTGTTGCAAAGACTGGAAACAAGCGCGACCACGAAAGATTAATGCGGACCGCAAAATTTCAATCGCGGATGCGAATACAACTTTAGTGAGTTGCCATTCTGGACTTTTCAAGTCCGCATCCGCTGACCATTTGCGCCCCCGCAAAAAGCACCCACTGACCGCAAAATTTTGAGTGTGATCAGCGTAATTCTCATACTTAGGCAAATTTCTTCAGCAGTAGTGTGCACTGAACCAACAATTCCTACACAAATCTCACAACCAACTAGTCCAAAACAAAGCCTAAACTAAGAAGAAAATCAAAAAGAAAGAAAAACACATGGGTTGCCTCCCAAGTACGCCTGATTTAACGTCGCGACACGACGCATGTTACCATCCTTCACTTGGAATGGATCATTGCCACCACGTGGCTATCATCAAACTTGACAAGATAATGCTTCACTCGATGTCCGTTAACTCAGAAGATTTCACCATTTTTGTTTTTCAAATCAAGAGCACAATCGGAGTTACATGCATTACTTCGAAAGGGCCATTCCATTTTGACTTGAGCTTTCCCGGAAATAGTTGTAACCGAGAGTTGAATAGAAGAACCAAATCACCCTCCTTGAATTCCTTGTTCTAGGAATATTTGTCATGTAAGTACTTCATCTTGTCCTTATACAAAGACGAGCTGGAATAGGCATGAAACCTAAACTCATCAAGTTCATTTAGTTGCTCAACCCGGAGATTTGCAGCACATCCCATTCAAGGTTTAACTTCTTCAGCGCCCACATGGCCTTATGCTATAATTCAACCAGAAGGTGGCATTCTTTCCCAAATACCAACCAGTACGGAGATATACCAATTGGAGTCTTGTACGCAGTTCTATAAGCCCATAAAGCATCATCAAGTTTCCTTGACCAATCACTCTGGTTTGCATTGACAGTTTTTGATAATATGCTCTTTATCTCCCTGTTGGAGACCTCAACTTGTCCACTACCCTGGGGATGATAAGGGGTTGACACTTTAAGATTGACGCCATACTTGGAAAGTAAAGTATCGAAGTCCTTGTTGTAAAAATGAGACCCTCCATCACTGATAATCAACCTAGGAGTGCCAAACCTTGTGAAAATATTTTTCTTCAAGAATGCCACCACACTTCGTGCCTCATTGTTGGGAAAAGACGCATCTTTAACCCACTTGGAAACATAATCAACAGCAACCAGAATGTAATTGTTACCACATGAACTCACGAACGGCCCCATAAAGTTGATGCCTCATATAACAAAAATATCAATCTCAAGAATAGTGGTGAGAGGCACTTCATCCTTCTTGGAAATTCCACCCGCTCTCTGACACTCATCACACCTCTTCACAAGCTCACTAGCATCTTTATACAATGTAGGCCAACAAAATCCACATCTGAGAACCTTTGAAGCAGTTCTCGGCCCACCATGATGGCCACCGTAGGGCGAGGAATAGCAAGCATCAAGAATACTCATTTGCTCATCTTCCGAAACACATCTTTGGATCACCCCATCATTACAAATCTTGAAAAGATAAGGCTCGTCCCAGTAATAATCCAATTTATCCTGTTTAAGATTCTTCTTTTGGTTAGAAGAGAACTCACATGGGACAATGCTGGTCACAATAAAGTTATCCACATTGGCGAACCAAGGCATACTATTCAAAGACATAGAGAGGAGTTGTTCATCCAGAAACGAATCATTGATTTCGAGGCCATCCTGGGGCATCCCCTCCTCTTCCAAGCGAGACAAGTGGTCCTCCACTAAATTTCCATACCCTTTTCGATCAATAATTCCAAGGTCAAACTCCCAAAGCAGTAGAAACCATCTCATCAACCTAGCCTTAGAGTCCTTTTTTGTCATCAAGTAATGGAGTGCCACGTGATCAGTGTGTACAATCACTTTGGTACCCATGAGATATGGCATGAACTTTTCCATGGCAAAGACAATGGCTAGTAACTCTTTCTCGGTCATAGTGTAATTGACCTGGGCATCAGTCATTGTTTTGCTTTCATAATAGACCGAATGAAATATCTTGTTGATCCTTTTCCCCAAAACCGCTCCTACCGCAACGTCACTAGCATCGCATATCAGCTCAAATGGTAAGCTCCAATTGGGTGCGGTGATGATAGGAGTGGTAGTCAATCTATACTTGAGAAGCTCAAAAGATTTCATGCAATCATCATTAAACACAAACTTTGCATCCTTTTCCAACAACTTGCACAAGGGATTATGTACGCGGTAAAAATCAGAAGACTTGATTTTCGCTATCAAGACAATTTTGGAAGCCTTCCTCGATACCCCGACGATGGAAGGCTACGATCGAGTTCTTGACCTCAGGGCTTATCGAGGTCTGAATCATAGGAAGCAGGGCCCGAGGTCAGGGTGAGAGAAGATGGCTCCGAAGCACATGGCTACACCTGACAGGGCCGGTCTATCTGTAACCTACTGAGATGACGTGGGATAGGCCGTCCCATCTTTCTACTCTTGTAAATAATATATGCATACTTTATCGAGTCCCCTCGCCTATATAAGGGGGACTCACCCCACCTTGTAAGGGATGGATGTTGCTCCACTTCTCCAATAATCAATAATATCTCACTCTATCTCTTTCTTCTAAGTTAACTGTGTTCTTCGACCCCGAGGTCACTCTAGCATTTTATTGTTCTTCATTTGCTCTTCCTCATTTAGCTCAAGATTGATGGTGTAAAGCCTTGTATACATATACTTATCTGTTATATCATTCCCGACTACCCTTGATAAGACTACCTTCGGTAGGCTCGAGGTAGGCTCGAGGCCTGGCCCCGAGGTATCTACTGGCTTGTTCTAAGCCCGGGAATGTCCCCTTACTGGTTCGATTATTATTTTGGCTAGCTTGATCTTCACTGTCTTACTCCATATTTAGCACTAATCACCCTTACAAACTAGCTCGGGAATAGATCACGTATTTTTAGAATCCCATTTATAAATTTAATTGTTGTTACTATTTTCACGGTAAACAGATTCATAACTTTTGAGAAGTCTTTGATGAACCTGCGGTAAAACTCTACATGCCCAAGAAAGCTCCTAACTCCCTTGACAGAAGTAGGAGGAGGGAGATTTGAAATCACTTCAATCTTTACTTTGTCCACTTCAATACCATTCTTTGAGATCTTATGGCCGAGGACAATGCCCTCTTCAACCATAAAGTGGCACTTCTCCCAATTAAGTACTAAGTTGGTCTCTTCACAACACTTTGTCAAGATGACCTAAGCATTCTTCAAAGGAGTCACCCACAACACTGAAATTATCCACGAACACTTTAAGGAATTCCTCCACCATGTCCGTAAATATAGCCATCATACACTGTTGAAAGGTAGCTGGTAAATTACACAAACCAAATGGCATCCGTGAGAATGTAAAGGTTCCATACGGACATGTGAAAGTGGTTTTCTCTTGGTCCTCCAGTGCAATCAAAATCTGGTTATAACCTGAGTACCCATCCAAAAAGCAATAGTAGGCACGCCCGGCAAGTCTATCCAACATTTAGTCAAGAAAGGGCAGTGAAAAATTATCTTTGCGGGTCATTTTGTTCAGCTTTCAGTAATCCATGCATACCCTCCATTCGGTGACAGTCCTAGTGGGGATCAACTCATTTTGCTCATTTGTGACCACAGTCATACCCCCTTTCTTTGGCACACATTGTACCGGCGAAGCCCATGAACTATCTGAAATGGGGTACACAACCCCTGCATCTAGCCACTTGGTAATTTCCTTCTTGACGACCTCTTGCATGGCCTCATTCAACCTCCTTTGATGTTTCACAGAGGGTTTGGCATCATCCTCAAGTATAATTTTGTGCATGCAAAAGGCGAGTCTTATCCCCCCAAATATCAGCTAGAGTCCATCCAATTGACTTCTTCCTTCTTTGGAGCACTGCAAGGGTGGCATCTACTTGTATGTTAGTTAAGCACGAAGAAAGAATAATAGGTAAAGTTGAACAAGGGCCCAAGAATTCATACCTGAGGTGTGAAGGCAAAGGCTTCAACTCCAATATGGGAGGTTCCTTAATTGAGGGTTTTGTTGGTGGAGACTTTCGGTTCTCAAGATCCAAGGAAAGTTTTCGGGGCTCATATGTGTAAGAACCCATTCCTCTCAAAGCATTGACATATTCCACCAAGCCTTTATCCTCCGCCATATCATGGTTCAACAATATAGCTTCCAAAGGGTCCTCCACATTTGTCATGACACTGGTGTCTTCAACAATCACATCAGTCACAAGATCCACAAATGAACATACTTCGTTGCTATTGGGCCGCCTCATTGATTTGCAAACATGGAACATAACTTTTTCATTACCCATCCGGAAGGTGATCTCTCTTGCTTCCACATCAACTAAAGCCTTCACTGTAGCTAGGAAAGGTCTCCCCAATATGATTGGCACCTCATAGTCAACTTCGCAGTCAAGAATCACAAAATCCACGGGAAGTATGAACTTGTGGACCCTCACTAACATATCATCAATTATCCTCAATGGACTTTTCATTGTCCTATCCGCGATTTGAAACCTCATGGATGTGGGCCTTAGCTGCCCAATCCTCAATGTCTTAAACATAGAATATGGCATCAAATTAGTGCTTACCCCCAAGTCGCACAAAGCTTTGCCAAAATCGGCACTACTAATAGTGCACGGGATTGTAAAAGCACCTTGGTCCTCTAGCTTTAGGGCCATGGAATGTACAATGGCACTCACTTGGTGCGTCATCTTGATTGTTTCACAGTTCATGGATCTCTTCTTTGTTACCAAGTCCTTCATAAACTTCGCATACCCTGGCATTTGTTCTAGAGCCTCCTCTAAAGGTACATTTATCGACAAACTCTTCATCATATCAATAAATTTCTTAAACTGGTTCTCATTGTTCTGTTTTGCAAGCCTCTGAGGGTATGGTGGAGGAGGCCTTGGCAAAGGACCATTAGCTTTGGGCACTACTATTTCCGGTATGTCTATCACGTGTTCCCTATACGGGTTCACATCATTTTGTGTTCCCCCCCCCCCCCACGTTGTCAATATCAATTCTCAATTCTTCATTCGTAATATCATCACTCACTTTCACATCATTGCTTTGCTCATCATTCTCTTGCACCAACACATCATCACTCACAACCTTTCATGCATTAGAGGTATTATCAATACCACCTCTACCACTCCTTGTAGTCACCGCTATAGCATGGCCCTTATTGCTCCCTAACGGGTTTACAACCGTGTCACTAGGTAGTGCCCCCTTAGGGAGAGTGTTCAAAGCTTGCAAAATCTGGCCAAGTTGAACCTCTAAGTTGTAGATAGAAGTATTATGGGACGCCAATTGGGCATCAGAGTGGGTATTTTTCTTTATCATTTGCTCAAACATTGACTCAATCCTTCCCATCTCCTTGTTTGACAAGCTAGGACCTTAAGACAAAAATGGAGGCGGGTTGTTTAGTTGTTGATACATCTGAGGCCTTTGAAAGCCCGGCCCCGGATTCCCCTAATTACCATTATTCCAACCCCCTTGGTTGTTGTTGCCTCCCTAATTGCTATTGTTATTTCTACCCCAGTTGCCCTGGTTACCCTGGTTGCCCCAATTTGGATTGTTGTTCCCCCAGTTGTTTTGGTTATTGTTGTTTGATTCCCCCGATTTCCTTTGGTCTCCACTGTTGTTGTTGATTCGGAGCATTGCCCCGTTGTCCTAGGTAGTTGTTCACATACTAAACCTCTTCAATTTGATCATCATACATATCATCTTGGTTATAACCACTACCACCTTGTTCAAATTGATCCGAATTTCCTTGACTTTGTTGACCTCTTAGCCGCCTCTTGTTGATCATCATATTTACCCCTTCCATGGCATTCACTTGTCTTGGTGCTTGAACTTGTTGTAATTGATCTTTGGCCAACAAGTTCATTGTTGTAGTTAACTCTACTATTGCCTGGCCGTGGTCATGGAGCTCTTTGTATAGGTGAATGACTTGGGATCACCTTATGGCATATTAGCTCAACTTTGCCACACCGAGGAAGTATTCGCCATCTCATCAAGTATATCACATGCCTCGGCATAAGGTGTGTTCATAAAGTTCCCCCTACTAGTTGGTTAACTACACACTGGTTGGTAGAGTTGATGCCACGGTAGAATGTTTGCTGGATCATGGCTTCGGTCATGTCATTGTTCGGACATTCTTTAACCATCGTCCGATACCTTTCCCAAATCTCATGAAGCGGTTTGTTTGGCTCTTGTTTTAAGGTAAGGATCTCATCTCTCAGTGTCGCCATATGTCCCGGCGAGAAGAACTTGGCTATGAATTTCTCGGCTAACTCATCCTAGGTAGTGATGGAATGATTGGGTAAACTCTCAAGCCAATCCAAAGCTTTCCCCCTTAGAGAGAATGGGAAAAGCCTTAATCTCAACGCGTCCTTAGAAACGTTCATTTGCTTTCTCCCCCAGCATGTATCAACAAAACCCTTGAGATGCTTAGAGGCATTTTGGTGTGGAGCTCCGGTGAAGAAACCCTCTGTTACAAGAGTGTAAGCATAATGTTGGTTATTTGGAAGTTGCCCGCCCTAATCCAGGGTGAGACTATTGCACCTGTGTATCCTTCGTTGAGGAACGTCAGGTGTGCTACCCTTGCTGGAGGTAGGGGAGGGTTTGGAATATTGTCATGAGGTGGTCAGCCTCTCCTTTGTGCTTGTGGTTCAGGTTGAATCTCATCCACATTATCATCATCTACCTCCTTCTCCCAAAGGCAAATTTTCGGGAGCATCATTGTTAAGAGCCATATTGTACCTAGGAGCAATTCACAAACAAATTAGAAAATTGGAAGGAAAGAAAAACAAGACACACAAATAGTTAGATATATAGCTAAAACAATCTAACTCCCCGACAACCGTGCCAAAAGGTGATCGGTTCCAAGCCTGTACCACTATAAAATGGCAAGGATGGTTGATGGATTTTTACCCAACAAAGGTCGGGATCGATTTCCACAGGGAGTTAATTGGTTTGGAGTTAGACATCTAACTAGACTAGACGTGTGTGTTGTTCCAAATTGCACCTCCAAACATGGTCATGATTGATTATACTTCTAATGTTGTACTACAATATGCTAGAATGTACACTATTTTTGTTGGTTGTTTTCAAGGATTAAAAGGGACTAGGCCAGTGACTTCCGCCTAGGTGGATATCTAACGGGTATAGAGAATTCAGGGCAAACTTGTTATGATTAGGGTCGTGATATAACCATCACACAGAAATTCTCACTCTATACCTCTCGGTAGTCTGAGTGACTTTGCCCGATTTGACTTTCTCAAGTCCAAATGGGTGATCGTGCATAACAAATGATATTGGCTCAAGTCAAGTATTACTATCTCTAGGTTTAACCCTTTAATTGGGGCTATCAATCTCTTGAATGTACCCAAATTCCTTGTTAGCCTAATTTTCCTAAACTTAGTCCCTCTTTCTCAAGAAGAGTCTAAGTCATCAAGGCACGAATCAGTTTTTGCAACCACCAATTCTACAATTAAAGCATGAATTAAGCTAAATATCACTAACCCATAAACAATTGAGCCCTAAATTCAAGACCCCTTAAATACCCATACTAGGGTTGGGTCACAACCCTAGATATGGGGTTTAACTACTCATAATAACAGTAAAAATAAAAAATGAAGATGAAATATAAACCATAATATTTAAATACAAGATGAAAATCTAAAGATTGAAGATGAATCTACTCTAAGATTACTCAAAAAGGTAAAAACCAGTCGTTCACATGCTCAGCAAAATATTACATACCCTAAAAATGTGAAAAGATCTATTTATACTAGGCTAAAATTCCCGGACAAAAATGCCCATATGGAGGTTTCGCGAAGGCGTAATAATGACCGCGGTCCGCATTTCTCCATATTTGAATCGGGACTGGGACCTATTTTGCGGACGGCGTAAAACCCTCCGCGTCCTTATTAGCTTAAACCACGGCCGCGTAATTTGGATGCGGACCGTGTTCTTCAAGCAAAGCTTAACTTGCAGGGTCTCTGAACCTAGGAGTATGCCCTCAACAAAAATACCATCGCGGCCGCGCCAGATATTCCGCGATCATACTTTTCCATCATGGTCAGCAGTCAATCTTGTGCCCAAAAACATCTTCTTTGAATCTAACTTTCACGGGCCGCGTATTTGTGGCCGCTCAGCAGTGGTCCTTACACGGCCAATCTTTTCTGCCATTGTCAGCGCTCCAGTCTAGCTTTGGATTTGTGCAAGTTTAACTCCTTCATAAGTTGATTATGGCTTCTTTGCCTTATTTTGGCCAAACCCTGCAAGCAAGCACATTAAGTTAGTTTTCGGGAATACCTTTACGCATTTTGACCCAAAACCTAAGCAAAAGAGAGCACATAATAGGTTAAAATCCATAGTTATCAATGATCTCCATATGGAGAGGCATGACAGTCATGCAATATTACGTTCATCTCCTCCTCAGGAACACACCTTCGTACCAACTGATATGTGCACTGCTTATATAAGAATGGATCATCCCATAAGTAGAACCTCACATCTTGTAGAAATCTTCTTCTATTATCAGGTGTCAAATATGGTGGTGTCACCCCACTTGCAACAGAATTCACATAATCTGCATACCATGGAGCTTCACTTGAGGTGATTGCTAATAACTGCTCATCAGGAAATGTTTCTTTGATTGACCCTCCTTTAGCTACATGGCTACGATTTTCTAATCTAGACAACTGATCGGCCACTTGATTCTCTATCCCTTTTCAATATCGGATATCTAACTCAAACTCTTGCAGGAGGAGGACCCAACGAATCAGCCTTGGCTTAGCGTCTTTCTTTTCAAACAAGTACCTAATAGCTGAATGATCTGTGTAGACGATGACTTTGGTTCCCACTAGATAGGGTCTGAACTTGTCAAATTCCAACACCAGTGCAAGCAACTCTTTTTCAGTAACTGTGTAGTTCATCTGGGCAGCATTTAGAGTTTTGCTTGCATAGTAAATGGAGTGAAAGATCTGATTTCTCCTTTGCCCCAAAACAGCTCTGATTGCTATGTCACTCGTATCGCACATTAACTCAAATAGTTGCTCCCAATCTGGTGCAATGATAATTGGTGTAGTCACTAACCTTCCCTTCAGCTCCTCAAATGCTTTTAGACATGCATCATCAAACGTGAAGGGGAAATCTTTCTCAAGGATCCTGCACAAAGGTGAAGAAATTTTTGAAAAGTTTTCATTGAAACGACGATAAAAACTTATATGGCCCAAGAAACTGCGAATGCCTTTGACGGGTGTCAGAGGGGGTGATTTTTCAATCGCCTCCACCTTTGCTTTTTCCACCTGCAAACCATTTTTGGACACCTTCTGCCCCAAAACTATGCCTTCACGTACCATGAAATGGCACTTTCCCCAGTTTAGCACTAGGTTCGTCTCTTCACACCTAGCGAGCACTTTATCAAGGTTAATTAAACAATAATCAAAAGAACATCCAAACACAGAAAAATCATCCATGAACACTTCCACAAATATTTCAACCATGTCAGTAAAAATAGCCATTATACACTTTGAGAAGTCGCAGGTGCATTACAGAGACCAAAGGGCATTCTCTTGAACGCATATGTGCCATATGGACACGTAAATATGGTTTTCTCTTGATCCTCTGTGGCTATAGCAATCTGATTATACCCCTAATAACCATCTAAGAAATAGTAGTATTCCTGGCCAGCTAATTTATCAAGCATTTGGTCAATAAAGGGGAGGAGGAAGTGGTCCGTTCGGGTGGCATTATTCAATTTTCTATAATCTATGCAAATTCTCCACCCAGTGACAGTTCTTGTAGGAATCAAGTCATTATTTTCATTAAACACTACAGTGAAACCCCCCCCCCCCTTCCTAGGTACACATTGGACGGGGCTTACCGATTTTCTATTAGAGATTGGAAATACAATACATGCATCAAGCCACTTAATCACTTCTTTTCTTACCACCTCTTTTATGATTGGATTTAGTCGGCGTTGTTTCTCTACCCTTGGCTTGTATCCATCCTCCACGAGGATTTTATGCATGAAAAAAGTTGGACTAATGCCTTTAATGTCAGACATCGTCCACCCAATTGCTCGTTTGTGCTCACGTAGCACTCTCAACAGCTTTTCTTCCTGCAATTTAGACAAGTCAAAAGAAACAATAATAGGTAAAGTGTCATAACCACCCAAATAAGCATATTGAAGGTGAGGGGGCAGGGGTTTAAGCTCCAATTTTGGAGCTTCCTTAATTGACGACTTTGGAGGAGTCCCACTTGGCCTATTCAGGGGCTCAAAGGGGTGTATCCCCTACATGTAAGCACAAGATGAATCTAGGATATGCACCATCTCCTCAACCTCATCATCAACCTCCAAGCTATCGAATAACATAAATGCTTTCTCTAGAGAATCGTCTAGATATATACTCGTATCAAGAATTTGCTCATCCACCTCCACAACAAATATCATCGAGAGCTCCTCATAGTGGCAGGGAAGTTGGATTGCTTTGTAGACATTAAAGCCTGTCTACAAAATCACTAGTAGCCAAGAAAGGTCATCCCAATATGATTAGAACCAGTTCATCAGCCTCATAATCTAGGATAATGAAGTCCGCAGGGAAGATGAATTTCCCAATTTGCAGCAACACATCTTCAATCACCCCCTCAGGGTGTGCTATGGACATATCAGCCAGCTGCAACATCACAGTAGTTTGTCTTGGAGCTCCCAAACCCAATTGCTTGAACAAGGACAAAGGCATCAAATTTATGCTTTCCCCCAAATTACAAAGTACACGACCCACATCAATATTACCAATTCGCACAGGGATGGTAAAGCTGACAGGATCCTTGAGCTTTTAAGGAAGCTTGTTTTGGACCCTTGAAGTGCACTCCTCAGTAAGTGCAACCGTCTCGAATTCAGTCAATCTCCTCTTGTGAGCTACTATATCTTTTGTGTACTTAGCATACTTTGGAATTTCAAGAAGTACATCCACCAACGGAATATTTAATTGAACCTGGCTCAACATAGAGAGAAATTTGTTGAACATGCGATCATCATTCTTTTTTTGCAATCTCCAGGGGAAAGGTAGTGGTGGCTGCCTTGTATCCTCTGTAAGCACGTGATTTTTGCCCTAAGCATATTATTCCTAAAAATCCAAACAAAATAATTTTTCTTTATTTATTTTTTTTTACAATTTTTGTTGATATTTTTGCATTTTTGTGTTAATTAGATGCATAATAATTCATATTAAAAATACAAAAAAAAATATGCATATACATTAGAATTTTTAATTTCACAATTTTAGTATCAATTCATTCCGAAACAATTTAAGGAAAAAACAAAAATAATATTTTATTGTTTTAATTGGAAAATACTATAAAATAGTTATTAAATAAATTTTAGAATTTAATTAGTTTAATTTCACAAATGGATAAAATTAGAAGAAATAATAAAAATAAATCTGGAAAATATAAAATACAAAAATAAAAATAAATACAAAGTTATAAAATGGGAAACAAATACATAAATAAACAAAATAAAGAGAAATTTAATAAAATTGCTTGGTCTACATTTTGGGCCAAATTGGATTAACCCAAATGAATATACCCAGCCCAAATTAAATACACCCAATCCAGTCCATTAATTAGTCCAAATCCGGCCTGCCCCCATGTAACCAAACGACGCCGTTTAGAGGCGTTTTAATCTCAGCCCTTGATCCCTGCTGATCTAACGGTCATGGCTTGACCTCTTTTATAAATGAGACGACACCGTTTAAGTGCCCATCCAATCTGAGTCGTCGAAATACTTTAATCCAACGGTTGGGGGCAATTATTATTCTTTTAATAAATCATATACAAAATTAAAAAATCAGAAACATTTTCACCCTTTTCATCTTCCTCTTGCCCCGCCGCCTCTACTCCCCTGTTAACCCGCCGGAACCCTACCGGCGGAAAACGTTACCTACACCAACCGCCCCCAAAATTACATCACCGGACCACCATAAGCCCCTGATTCCACCCCTCTACTTCTTTTCCTTCAAATAACCCTCCATCGTCTCAAATATTCAAAATCGTTTTGCCGGAACCCTAACTCCGGCGAATACCACCTCACCCAATCCAACCCATAATAGCACCAAGTCACCGCCTTGCCTCCCCTTACATGATTCTGAAAGTCTTGAACCCCAAAAACAACTGGAGAGGCTCGAATTCGATTCTGAAGATTCTCTGGTGAGTCAAGCCTATAAAATTGCCACAAGACTCCCCTCTTTGGTTCTTGGAGATTTTGACGCCTAAAACAAGAAAAGAAAAGACTGTCCAGTGAATAAAAGCTAGGTTCTTTTTCCTTTTCTTTATTTGTGTTTCTTTTATTTTTGCATGCGTTTTTTTTTGGTTTTATCATGATATTAGTTAAGTTCTGTTTATGTTCATTTAGTCTTACTAGGGTTTACTGATTTTTGTTTATAGTATATTGATATTGTTTGATTAGTTTTTAAGGTAAATGACAGTATGATCTAAAATTGTTCATGTGGTAATTTCTGATATTAGTCGATTTTGATAATTGTTAGTATTAATTAGTTTGATTACTTAGGATTAATTGACAGTAATTAGCATGATTGGTTATAGCTGTAAAGTTCTTAATCGTTAGTTATTTAGATTTGTTAAATTTTGATTAGTTTTTGATAATTAGGTTTATAATGGTTTAATAATTCGGTAGCTAAATAATTCAGGAGGTTAAAGGGGTTGAATGGCAATAGGGTTAGTTGGTAAATCCAATTTAATTTCAGGGGTATTTTGGGTATCATAAAAAGGGTTAATAGTAATAAACCTAAGGAAGGGAGGGCATTTTGGGTAAAGAAAAAGGGTAATTGGGTAGATTTTTAAGTGAAGTGAGGGTAGAAAGGGGATTACATTAGATTAGAAGGTTCTAGATGGGGGAATTAGTATAATTCTTAACAAATAGGTATAGTCAATTGAATTACAAGTTAAAGAATAAGGGTGTAAGTGAAATAAAAGAGGGACTAAAGTACAAATTCTGAAGTTTAAAATTCCCTCCAAATCTAACCCTATAAATAGGCATTGAAATGCCTCATTTTACAAGTTTTGAAAAATCTGAAAATTTCCTCCAAAGTAATATACCATTCTTAGATCCAATTTTCGAAAAATGAGAATCTCAAAACTCAAAAACATTACAAGTTAGCAAAAAATTCAAAAAGTTTACTGTTTCATTGATTTTTAGTTCAATTTGAAGACTGTATATTGATTTGTCACTGGTTCTGGTGATCGAAAGGCTGTGAATTTGCATTGAATTGGTCAAGCGTGTGTTCTTCTAGTTTATATATGGTGCTCTTGGTTTAATTCTAGTGATTCGAAGCTGTGATTGGATTTATTATCCTGTTCCTTTTGCTGTTGTTGTATAACTATCGCTGATCCTTCTTCTAATCCTTCTTTGACTTCAAATCCAGGTACACAATTACACTCACATGGCTGTATCTTCGAGCTAGAGCAATAAAATGAAAGTTAAATTGTTGTGCTAAAATTTACTATCAGCACATGTGTCTTAATTTGATTAGATCTGTGTAGATGCATAATCTAAATATGATAATTTGTATTCAATAGGATTAGTTGAGTTTGTATTGGACTATAATTTTTCGGACTGTTTTTACTACTATGTTTGGATTATAATAGTACTTGATTTGTAATAATGCTCTAGTAGAATTTAGAATCCATTGTGTTAGTGAAATAGATTGTTAAA
>MU704185.1:98435-127902 GCA_026770625.1 Nicotiana glauca
GCATGAGATGCAATGCAATGCATGACCACTGCGGTACGTGCAGTCCGATCCATTTCGGTACCCGCGCTCACTGTGGGGGTTCAGACTCCGGAGGGGCTCCTACAGCCCAAGCGTAATATCATAGTAACATACGCTGTGGCGCACAACCCGATCTACTATCAGTCCAGCTACATGCATGCAATCCTCACAGGCACATATATCTTACCATTTTTAGTTCAGTTTATTAGAAGAAAACATAGAATTATGTGTCAAATCTCAATATTTACCAAATCATGTTAAACAGAGTTCTAGTGCAGGACTGATGTCATGAAAGCATGCTATAATGCATAGAAACAATGATAACGATCCTCACGGGATCCAATTAACCGGCACGCAGCCCAAATATATTCATAACCATCCAAGTAGGAGGTTTACCGGCTCATCTATAGCCAACAACACTGTATAATGCCACTCGGTCGGACTAAGCCATAGTCCCCAATCATAATCGACCCCGCACTCGCAGTAGAGTACGTGTCTCGCCTCAATACAGCATCACAATGTGATATACCGGGGTTTCGAACCCTCGGGTCATCATCTACACCCATTACTCACCTCAAGCCGGCCGGAAACTAGTCCGAAATGCCTTTTCCCTTCAAATTCTCCTCTCCAAGCGATGAATCTGGCCAAAATCACAACGAATACGTTACATAATGCTAATGGAACATTACCCAATCAAAAACAACCGAGAAATAGCCAAAATCTCGAAACTAGCAAAACCCGAGCCCCGGGCCCGCTTCTCGAAAAATTACGAATCTCACATTTTCAGAATCCTCGTCTCGCCACGAGTCCGTACATATAAAGTTCATCAAAATCGGAATTCATTTGACCCCTAAAATCACCAAATCTTATTTTCAAATCTCTAGGCCTAAATCCTCAATTTTTTTTACAATTTTCATGCTCAAATCCATACATAATTGATGTACTTAACTCAAAATAGGTGGGGATAACTTACCTTCACATTGATGATGAAAATCCCCTCTTGAAGCTCTCCAAAATCATCCAAACCAAATGAAATAAATGAAAGAAATGAACCAAATTCGTGTATAAAAGAATCTGCCGTGCTTCGTCGAGTTGTACCTTGCACTTGTGCTATACAAGTTGTACATCACATTGCTCCAGTAGTCATTTCTCGTTGATCATAACTTCCACTACAGACGTCCAAATTGCGATTTCTTTAGCTTTATGGAAACTAGACACTAATGGCTACAACTTTTGTGTTTTGCACTTTTTCAGATTCCTTGTAGATTACAAGATATGAGCTTCCAAAGTAGCCTCCCTGAGAGCAAATTCTGGAAAACGAGCTCCACCAGTCATTTTCAATAGACCATAACTTTTACTACGGACGTCCAAATTATGATTTATTTAGCTCTTTGGAAACTAGATATAAAGTTCTACAACTTTCGTGTTTTGAACTTTTCCTGATTCCTTATAGATCAAAAGGTATAGCCCTCCGAATTAGGCTACACGCTTCAGCCCAGTTTTCTGCAGAAAAAAAAATGCAAAAAATTTCTGCAATTTTTTTCCTCTTCTTTGTTCCGAATTTCATTCCGTTAACCTTCCGAAATCCACCCGAGGCCCTCGGGACCTTAACCAATTATATCAACATGTCCCACAATGTCATTCAAACTTGTTACAACCTTCGGAACGCCCAAATTAACATCAAAACATCGAATCATCATCGGATTCAAGCCTATGAACTTCAAGAACTTCCAAATTCTACATCCGATGCCGAAACACGTCAAAACTTGTCCGAATGACCTCAAATTTTGCAGACAAGTCCAAAATGACATAACGAATCTACAGCAACTTTCGGAATTCCATTCCGACCCTCGGATCAAAATCTCACCTATCAACCGGAATTCGCCAAAATACTAACTTTACCAATTCAAGCTAAATTCTACACCGGTCATCACAAAAATATTCCGGACACACTCCTAAGTCATTGGAACCTAACGAAGCTATCCGAACCATAAAATTCGCATTTCGAGCGCTCTACACATAAGTCAATATCCGGTTGACTTTTCCAACTTAAGCTTCCTTAAAAGAGACTAAGTGTCTCAAACCTTACCAAATCATTCACGAATGACTTCAAATTTTGCACACAAGTCACATTCGACATTACGGACTTTTCCCAACTTTCAGAGTCGCATTTCGACCCCGATATCAAAATTTCCTCCTTCCGGTCGAATTTTCTCAAAAACCTTCAAATTTCTATCTTTGGGCAAACGACTCCAAAATGACCTATGGACCTCCTATTTTACTTCCGATCGCGCTCCCAAATCCAGAATCACCATGCAGAGCTACTCCCAGTCTCGGAATCCCAAACGGACATCAATAACACCGAAATGCATTTTAAGCCAAATTGATGCAATTTCTTCAAAAAAAATGCTATTTTCCACGATAGGNATTAAAATTCCAATCCTAGTTCATTTTCTCCAACTTAAGGCTTTAAAAATGAGAATTTCCATTTATTTGACTCCAAACTTCCTGAATTTTAGTTCTTACCACACACACAAGTCAATATACCTGAGATGAAGCTGCTTATGACCTCAAACTGCTGAATGACGTGTTGGAACTCAAAACGACCGGTTGGGTCGTTACAAAGAGGCAGCTATAACCGAAACGCAGGTTCATCTTCAATGTCAGCTCTCGCCATACATAGCAATACCAGCTCCAAAATCTGCACGCAAGGTGCAGAGGTATAGTATGAGTACAACCGACTCCATATACTCAATAAGTAACCAACTTAACCTTAGGTTGAAAGCAATGACGAGCTTGAACAATTGTCAGAGTCTAACACCAATAGACAAGAACAACTCGTAACAATATAATAAAATAGTAAAAGTAATAACTCAAAGATATGACGCTCAGCTCGTTCATAGTTACGAAAAATAGGCATACTTTTCAGGTATAACAGTAAAAACCAAATCTTTTACCGAAACCATCAAAATATGAGCATATCAAAAAAATTGTGATTTTTCCCAAAAATATTCAACAATAGATAAGATATTTTCATTATCAGATAGCACAAGCAAAGTACACATCTATGCCTAGATGTCAATGCGTACGAGAAGTCATGAATGCCACAATATTGTATAACATGATAAAATGCATCTCTATGCTTACATGCTAAATATGCATGTCAAATGTAATGCATCATAATGATAAACCCATGTACTCACACTCTCAGAGTACTCAATCTCATTGTCTCGCACTCTCACTCATCAAGCTCAATCGCTCAGCACGCTTAATCACTTAGCACTATACGGTACCTGAGCTCACTGCTGGTATGTCAGACTCCAAAGGGGCGAATCCTGTCCTAGTGCTAATATAAGCCAACATGGCATGCTGCGGCGTGGATCCCAATCCCATCAAGAATCAATAAAACCTGTTGCGGCATGCAACTCGATCCCATCATGAATTAATAAACCTGCTACAGCGTACATCCCGATCCATAAATATCCCTCACAATCTGGCCCTCAGGCCCAACTCAGTCATCATTCTCTCCAGACTCACTGGTTCACAAATTTCATTCCAATCAATAAATGATGAATAGAGATTGAGGTGTGATATACAAATGAAGAATCGTGATTGAGTATATGATTACAGTTAGAGCTAGAAAACTCATAACAACATAAATAGCCTCTTTAGGTCTCAACCGAATAAGCACATATCCTAAACATGATTTCTAACGTGATTCATAGCTCATATAATCAAACAAGTATGGAGAACATGGATGTGACAAGATATAATAGCAAAACAAGTCCGATCACAGTCTAATAGTCAACTGAGTTCATGATTTCGTCCGGTGCACGCACACACGCTCGTCACCTAGCATGTTCATCACCTAAATACACCTCTTATAACCTATTTCCCAGGGTTAAATACCCTCAAATCCAAGTTTAGATACATTACTTACCCCGAACAAGCCAAATCCAATACCGAGCAAGCTAAAAAATACTCTAGAACTACCATCCCGCATGTAACAACCTCTGAAATGCTCGAAACTAACCAAAATCAACTCAAATACATCAAATAATGCCTAATGAAATAATACCAAACGGTAAAGGTCGAATCTTTACACATTTACTCAAAGTCAACCAAAAGGTCAAACCCGGGTCCGCACCTTAGAACCCGAAAAACTTAACAAATCCAATAACTCATTCAATTACTTGTCTAACCATACTAATTTCATTCAATTCCGACTCTGAATCGATGTTCAAAACCCAATTATTCTCTATAGAAAAGTGTTTGATAAAACACCCGCAATTCTCCAATCAAAACATGGATTAATTTACAAATGGAATAATTTAATCATGTTAAAATAAAAAAAATTAATATTATATACTGACCCCCATGAAAATATGAGAAGAATGCCGCAAAAATCATCTCGATCGGAGCTCTAGGACTCAAGATATGCTGAAGATACCAAAAGAATGTAGTCTGATTTTTTATAAACATGCATTTTCACTTTTGGGCCCAAAAAGTTGTACCTACACATTTTTAGCCGTCATTTCCACTTTCGTGGACCACTTTTTGCATTTTCAGGGTCGCGGATGCGAACCCAACTTCGCATTTGCGAGCACCAGCACCAACTCACTTCTCTGACACTAAAATGAGCATAACTCCCTCATACAATATCTAAATTCGATATTTTTTTTTTGTTATGGCTTCATAATTATACGGATCTAATGGTTCAATTAAAATTGAAATTAGAACTCATTTTCTTAATTTGGTACCATTTATGCTTGAAGAAACAACGTCGAAACATAAAAAATGAGCGCAACACAATCCAAACCTATCCAAAACTCATCCGAGCTCCTCGAGACCTCGTTCGAACATACCAATAAGTCCCATAATATAATACGGACTTACTTGAGGCCTAAAATCAAGCATAACAACATCAAAACTATAAATCGCACCTCAAATCGAACTCAATGAACTTTTGAACTTTCAACTTCCAAAACTCGTGTCGAACCATATCAAATCAACTCGGAATGAACTCAAATTTTGCACACAAGTGTCAAATGACATAACGAAGCTATTCCAATTTTGGAAACCACAATCCGAATATTATATCATCAAAGTCAACTTCCGGTCAAACTTATGAATATTTCAAGCATTCAAATTGCCAACTTTCGCCAATTAGTGCTGAAACCTTCTAGAAGCATCTAAATACAAATTCAGGTATACACCCAAGTCCAAAATTACCATCCAGAGCTAACATAACCATCAAAACTTCGATCTGAGATCAAATGCATAAAAGTCAAACTTGGTCAACTCTTCCAACTTTAAGCTTCCTAGTTGAGAATCATTCTTCCAATTCAATCCCGAATCACCTGAAAACCAAAACCAATGATTCACACAAGTCATAATACATCATATGAAGCAATTCAAGACTTCAAATAGTTAAACGGAATGCAAATGCTCAAAATGACCAGCTGGGTTGTTACAATATATTAGTAATGCTGATATTAGTTATGCTTGTATGTTATGTTGACATTAGTTATGCTGACATATTTCTTATACATGGTTTGATTTAATGTATTAAGGCACTGCACAATTTTAAAAAAAATTGTTTGTTTACAAAATACCCTCATAACAAGTACATCACTTTATCTTTTTAAAAGAAAATATGTTGAGGAAACTTGTATATGAAAAAGGTTAAAAAAATATTATTTAATTTATCTACCTATATTATAGTATAAACTGAATATTTATTTATGTATTTATTTATTTACTAGGGATATAATTTTATTTTCTACTTACTTGGATTATTTCAAATTTGCATTAATATAATAGCATAATTTAATCAAACATAAAATTTTGATGGATAATTTTATCATTAACTAAGCTAAGGCATTATGAAGACCCAAGCGGTCATCAATTGTTTTAAATTAAATTCTATATTTTTGAGGCCTTGCAAACCTTATTTAGATTCATCTCTATTTGCGTGCACAGTTTGGGCACGTAGTCAGAAAGCTTAAATATAAAAATCTGTTAAAAATAATGAGTTTTGACTATAAAATAAATTAATTAGACTTTGGTCAATGTTTTGGATAAACGAATCCGAACCCGTGATTTGATGGTCCCGGGGGGTCCAGAGGAAAATATGAGACTTGGATGTATGCCCGAAATTGAATTCTTAGGTCCCAAGTCTGAGAAATGAATTTTTAACGGAAATTGTTTTCTGAAATTGATTAAGGAAATTTGAAATGAAATTTGATTGGAACGTATTGGTATCAGGCCCGTATTTTGGTTCCGGTGCCCAGTACAGTTCTTATATAGGATTTAAGATGTTTCTGTAAAATTTGGTGAAAAACAGACATCGCTTGACGTGATTCAGACCTAAATTAGAAGATTTGATGTTTTAAAAAGTTTGAAAGAATTCATGGATTTTGAGGTTTAATTCGATGTTTGTGATATTATTTTGGCGATTTGATCGCACGAATAAGTCCATATGATGTTTTTGAGGTTGTGTGTATATTTGGTTTGGAGCCCCGATGGCTCGGGTGAGTTTTGGATAGGCCACGGGTGCATTTTGAACTATGAAAAAATAGTTGGTATTTCTGATCTGTAGGCTTCGCATTTGCGAAGCCAGTCTCACAAATGCGAGAAGTGGACTGCGCAGGACTGATCGCAAATGCGACCCATTGGTCCGCAAATGCGAAGGAGGGCCAGTCTTTGATCGCAATTGCGAAAGTCCGGGATTTTCAAAAGTTTCGCAAATGCGAACCCTGTTTCGCATTTACCACATCTACAAAGGTCGTGGTTCGCAATTGCAAACCCCTGGTCGCAATTCCCATAACTGAGACCTGCAATTTTTTTATACTTAGCCGATTTTAAACCATTTTTCACATCTTTTCAAAATACGAACTCCTTTGGGCGATTTTCCAAGAACAACTCTTCTTCCAAATTGATTGTAAGTTAGTTTTTACTCATTTTCTTCAATTATTAACATCTTTTAACATGATTTAAACAAAAAATCAAAGATTTTCATAGGGGAAATTGAGTATTTTGGGTAGAACCTAGGTTTTTCAAAAATTGGGGATTTGGACCTCAATTTGAGGTCCGATTTCAAAATAAATTATATATCTGGGTTCTTGGGGGAATGGGTAATCAGGTTTTGGTTCGAACCTCGGGTTTTGACTACGTGGGCCCGGGGGTGGTTTTTGACCTTTTGGGCAAAGCTTTGGGAAATTCATTTTTATGCATTCAAATTGATTCATTTAGCTTTTATTGATGTAATTAAGTAACTTGTGACTAGATTCGAGCGGATTGGTGGTGGAATTAAGGGGTAAAGCCATAATTGAGACTTGAGTTGTGTTCGAGGCATCGAGGTAAGTGTCCAGTCTAACCCTAGCTTGAGGGATTAGGAGTTGGGTCATATTTTCTATTTGCTTCTTGTTGATTATGATGTATAGGCATGGATACAAGTATCTATACATTGGTGTCGAGCATGATCGTAGGTCTTAAATTGATAGTTGTTGTGTTCTTAAATGTCAATTCAGATGCTTTAATTGCTGACTCTTAATATTGAGTAAAGATTTATTTTATTCTCATGAACTTTATTTATGCTTGAGCATTGATATTAATTAAGCTGAGTAGGAGTTGAGCTACGATTGGTTATAGCTGATTCTCCCATGCCGGGATGGTTGTTTGATATTGTTCTTCCTTTGTCGGGAGTTTATTGTGATTTTGTGTTGGCTTGAGATGGGAGCGGGTGGTACGCCTACCATGAGTTATGATGAAATAAGAGCGGGTAGTACGCCTACCACGAGTTATGATGAAATGGGAGTGAGTGGTACACCTACCACGAGCTATGATGAAATGGGAGCGAGTGGTACGCCTACCACGAGTTATGATAAAATGGGAGCAGGTGGTACTCCTACCACGAGTTATGATGAAATGGGAGTGGGTGGTACGCCTACAACGAGATTGATGAAATGGGACCGGTTGGTACGCCCACCACAAGATTGATGAAATCGCATCGGGTTGCACGCCTGCAACGAGATGTGAACTGAAAGTGAAATATGCCTTTATTTTTCCTTATTTGTGTTGGTGGCCGATGCTTTGAGTAGGAAGTGAGCCAGTATGGGCAGTCTTGCTTATATTTCGGTCGGTGAGAGACCGTTTTCTTTGGATGTTCAGGCTTTAGCCAATCAGTTTGTGAGACTGGATGTTTATGAGCCCAGTCGTGTGTTAGCTTGCACGGTCGCTCGTTCTTCATTATTAGAGACACGGTGTAGCGCGGAGGTGCCAGGCAGGTTACCTTAGATGATGACGGAGTTTTGAGATTGCAGGGTCGAGTTTGTGTGCCTAATATGCATGGGCTCCAAGAGTTGATTTTAGAGGAGGCCTATAGTTCCCGGTAATCTATTCACCCGGGCACTTCAAAGATGTATCAGGATTTGCGGCAGCATTACTGGTAGAGGAGAATGAATAAGGATATCATAGCATATGTGGCTCGGTGTTTGAATTGTCAGCAGGTTAAGTACGAGCATCAGAGCTTGATGGTTTATTTCAGAGGATTGAGCTTCCCGAGTGGAAGTGGGAGCATATCACTATGGACTTCGTTACTTGACTCCCGCGGACTCGGAAGAAGTTTGACGCAGTATGGGTCATTGTTGATAGGCTGACCAAGTCAGCGCATTTCATTCCTGTGGCAGTCTCCTATTCTTCTGATAGGTTAGCTGAGATCTACATTCGGAAGATTGTTCGCCTTCATGGCGTGCCCGTATCTATCATTTTGGACCGGGATACGTAATTCACCTCCTGTTTCTGGAGATCAATTCAGCGAGAGTTGGGTACACGGGTTGAGTTAAGCACAACATATCATCCCCAGACAGACAGACAGTCCGAGCGGACTATTCAGATTTTGGAGAATATGCTCTGAGCTTGTGTTATTGACTTTGGAGGTTCATAGGATCAGTTTTTGCCTTTAGCAGAGTTTGCCTACAACAACAGCTACCAGTCGAGTATCCAGATGGCTCCTTATGAGGCTTAATATGGTAGGCAGTGTCAATCTTTGGTTGGATGGTTTGAGTCGGGAGAGGCTCGGTTGTTGGGTACGGATCTGGTTCAGGAGGCCTTGGACAAGGTCAGGATCATTCAGGATAGGCTTCGTACAACTCAGTCCAGGTAAAAGAGTTATACGGACCGCAAGGTTCAAGATGTGGCTTTTATGGTTGGTGAGCGTGTATTGCTCCGGGTGTCGCCTATGAAGGGCGTGATGAGATTTGGGAAGAGGGGCAAGCTTAGCCCTAGATTTATTGGTCCGTTTGAGATTCTTGATAGAGTGGGAGAGGTGGCTTATAGACTTGCGTTACCGCCGAGCTTATAGGTCGTGCATCCAATGTTTCATGTGTCCATGCTTCAGAGGTATCATGACGATTCATCCCACGTGTTAGATTTCAACACTGTCTAGTTGGACAAGGATTTGTCTTATGAGGAGGTGCTGGTGGCTATTCTATATTGGCAGGTTCATCAGTTGAGATCGAAGAGTTTCCCCTCTGTTCGTGTTCAGTGGAGGAGTCAGCCTGCTGAGGCATCGACCTAGGAGTCCGAGTCCAATATGCGGAGCCGTTATCTCCATCTTTTCTCCGACTCAGGTACTTCCTTCTTATGTTCGTTCGAGGACGAGCAGTTGTTTTAGAGGTGGAGAATGTGATGACCCAACTGATCATCACTTGTTCTAAATTAAATTCTATGTTTCTGAGGCCTTGCGAACCTCATTTAGAGTCACCCCAATTTACATGCGCAGTCCGAGCGCATAGCCGGAAAGCTTAAATATAAAAATCTGTGAAAAATGATGAGTTTGACTATAAAATTAATTAATTTGACTTTGGTCAACATTTTGGGTAAACGGACCTGGATCCAGACACGTGATTTGACGGTCCCGGAGGGTCTGTAGGAAAATATGGGACTTGGGCGTACGCCCAGAATTGAATTTCGAGTTCCGAGGTCCGAGAAATGAATTTTGGAGGAAATTGTTTTCTGAAATTGTTTAAGGAAATTTGAAATGAAATTTGATTGGAACGTGTTGGTATCAAGCCCGTATTTTGGTTCCGGTGCCCAGTACAGGTCTTATATATGATTTAAGATGTTTCTATAAAATTTGGCGAAAAACAGACGTCGTTTGACGTGATTCGGACCTAAATTAGAAGATTTGATGTTTTAAGAAGTTTGAAAGAATTCATGGATTTTGGGGTTTAATTCGATGTTTGTGATATTATTTTGGCGATTTGATCGCACGAATAAGTCCATATGATGTTTTTGAGGTTGTGTGTATATTTGGTTTTGAGCCCCGATGGCTCGGGTGAGTTTTGGATAAGCCACGGGTGCATTTTGAACTTTGAAAAAATAGTTGGTATTTCTGATCTGTAGGCTTCGCATTTGCGAAGCCAGTCTCACAAATGCGAGAAGTGGACTGCGCAGGCCTGATCGCAAATGCGACCCATTGGTCCGTAAATGCGAAGGAGGGCCAGTCTTTGATCGCAATTGAGAAAGTCCGAGATTTTCAAAAGGTTCGCAAATGCGAACCCTGTTTCGCATTTACCATATCTACAAAGGTCGTGGTTCGCAATTGCAAACCCCTGGTCACAATTCCCATAACTGAGACCTGCAATTTTTTTATACTTAGCCGATTTTAAACCATTAGCGGATTAGTGGTGGAATTAAGGGGTAAAGCCATAATTGAGACTTGAGTTGTGTTCGAGGCATCGAGGTAAGTGTCCAGTCTAACCCTAACTTGAGGGATTAGGAGTTGGGTCATATTTTCTATTTACTTCTTGTTGAGTACGACGTATAGGCATGGAGACAAGTATCTATACGTTGGTGTCGAGCATGATCGTAGGTCTTAAATTGATAGTTGTTATGTTCTTAAATGACAATTCGGATGCATTAATTGCTGACTCTTAATATTGAGTAAAGATTTAGTTTATTATCATGAACTTTATTTATGCTTGAGTATTGATATTAATTAAGCTAAGTAGGAGTTGAGCTACGATTGGTTATAGCTGATTCTCCCTTGCCGGGATGGTTGTTTGATATTGTTCTTCCTTTGCCGGGAGTTTATTGTGATTTTGTGTTGGCTTGAGATGGGAGCGGGTGGTACGCCTACCATGAGTTATGATAAAATAGGAGCGGGTAGTACGCCTACCACGAGTTATGATAAAATGGGAGTGAGTGGTACGCCTACCACGAGCTATGATGAAATGGGAGCGAGTGATACGCCTACCACGAGTTATGATAAAATGGGAGCAGGTGGTACGCCTACCACGAGTTATGATGAAATAGGACCGGGTGGTACGCCTAGAACGAGATTGATGAAATGGGACCGGGTGGTACGCCTACCACAAGATTGATGAAATGGCATCGGGTTGCACGCCTGCAACGAGATGTGAACTGAAAGTGAAATATGCCTTTATTTTTCCTTATTTGTGTTGGAGTTAAATTGTTGATTTCATTATTATTCTCCCGAGATTTTGTCTTACCTGCTATTCCCCAAGCATGATCCCCTCCCCAAACTTTAACTTGTTTATTTCCGTCTACCTTTCCAATGTGTGTATATATATATAACTGCACAGGTTTATCTGGAGTCTGGTCCCAGCCTCATCACTACCTCACCGGGGTTAGGCCAGACACCTACCAGCACATGGGGTCGGTTGTGCTGATACTACACTTTGCACTGTGTGCAGATCCCGGAGCAGTGTTTGGTCATCAGCAGTAGATCAGGATCCATCCTTCAGCCCATCGAGACTCCAAGGTAGCCCTGCTAGTGTCCGCTGGCCTGGCGTCTCTTCTATCAGTTTTTATGTTCTGTTGTCATTTGTACTCGATACAGACTATGTTCTTTTCTTTCAAACACTTATTTGTAGTAATCCTAGACAGTCCATGGATGTTGTGACACTAGGTTCTGGTTAGAGGCATGTGTTGGTCTTCAGGATATTGGTTTTATATTTATTTAAGACTTTCGCTAAATTTCGTATTCCGCTGTTATTTTATTGTTTATTCCCTATTAATTTAATTGGTTAAAAAGAATTAAGAATAAAAGAGTTTAAAGATTTCAAGTTCGCGGCTTGCCTAACTTCTACGAGTTGGCGCCATCACGACTCTTGAGGGTGGGAAATTTGGGTCGTGACAAGTTGGTATCAGAGCTCTAGGTTACATAGGTCTCACAATTCACGGACAGGCTTAGTAGAGTCTAAGGGATTTGTTCGGAGACGTCTGTGTTTATCCCCCAGAGGCTATAGAGTTAGGAAAAGTTTCACATTTGCTCTTTCTTGTCGTGCGGTTTGGTTTCTCAATGCTAATTGAATTTCTACTCTATTCTTTCGCAGATGGCGAGAACACGCGCTTCCTCATCTACCGATCAGCAGTCCGAGCCCCAGTAGCTCCCACAAGGGGAAAAAGGCAAGGCCGAAGCTGTGCTAGAGGCCGAGGTAGGGGCAGAGCTCAGCTTAGGGCAGCAACACTCGTAGCGGAGCCTCGGGTCGATTTTGATGACGATGTTCCAGCCCCACCAGTTTTGATGGGCCCAGCTTAGGTCCAGATGGGTTTATTACCACCCCAGTTCTTCAAAATACTTTGGTCTGTCTAGTGGGCCTTATAAAGAGTGTCACCAGGGCAGGTTTACTTCCTGTAGCACCAGCCGTCTCTCAGGCTGGAGGAGGGGCCTAGACTCCTGCTACCCGTATTCCGGAGCAGGTAGCTCCCCAGATTCAGACTCCAGTAGCCCAGCTAGTTGGAGCAGTTCAGCCGGGTGTGGTAGCTTAGACTGGCAACAATGCAGCCATGTCCACCGATGCTTTGTGGAGATTGGACAGGTTCACCAAGCTCTTCACTACTACCTTCAGCGGTGCATCTACTGAGGATCCCCAGGATTATTTGGACAGTTGTCATGAGGTTCTTCGGAACATTGGGATTATTGAGACCGATGGGGTTGATTTTGCTACATTTCACTTTCTGGATCCGCCAAGACTTGGTGGAGGGAATATTGCTTAGCTATATCAGTAGGGTCACCAGCCTTGACCTGGGAGCAGTTCACACAGCTATTTCTGGAGAAGTTTCTCCCTATTACTCAGCGAGAGGCCTATCGGAGGCAATTCGAGCGTCTTCGGCAGGGATCCATGACTGTCACCCAGTACGAGACCAGATTCATAGATTTGGCTCACCATGCCCTTATTATACTTCCCACTGAGAGGGAGAGAGTGAGACAGTTTATTGATGGACTCATTCAGCCGATTCGTCTCCAAATGGCTAGAGAGACTGGGAGCAAGATATCCTTCCAATAGGCTGCCAATGTGGCCCGGAGGATTGAGATGGTATTATCATAGGGGGTGGTCATGGGACAGATAAGAGGCCCCGTCATTCAGGAAGATTTTGTGGTACCTCGTTTGGAGATAGAGATTTATATGGTAGAGGCCATCCTCCTAGGCCCTTTCAGTCAGCTCTTCAGATTTCTCACGGTGCTTCAGGTAGATGTGGTCCTCAGATACAGTATTCTGATTAGCAGTCCTTCAGTTCACCACCATCACCTATCAGTGCACCACCGCTTCAGAGTTTCTAGGGTCGTCAGCCCTAGCAGCTGAGGGCTTGTTTTACTTGTGGCGACACGAGGCACATTGCTAGGTACTGCCCTCTTGCACCAGGTGGCTCTCAGCATCAGAGTTCACGTGCCATGGTTCAGGCGCCAACAGTTCCACAGCCTGCCCAACCAGCTAGGGGTAGGGGTAGGGGTAGGGGTAGAGGTACTAGAGGTGGAGGTAGAGGTGCTAGAGTTGGAGCTCAGGATGCTAGAGGTGGAGGCCATCCAGCAGCAGACCGACCCAGAGAAGTGGTTCAGGGTGGTAGAGCCCAGCCCCGATGTTATGCTCTTCAAGCCAGGCCCAAGGCTGAAGCTTCAGATGCAGTTATTATAGATACGGTTCTGGTTTGTGATAGAGATGCTTCAGTGTTATTTGATCCATGGTCTACGTATTCGTATGTGTCATCTTATTTCGCACCGTACCTGGCCATGCCTAGTGATTTATTGAGTGTTCCTGTTTATGTGTCTATACCGGTGGGTGATTCTATTGTGGTCGATCAAGTCCATCATTCTTGTATTGTGGTGATTGGGGGTCTTGAGACTCGTGTAGATTTATTGCTTTTAGATATGGTTAACTTCGATATTATATTGGGGATAAACTGATTATCACCTTACCACGCTATCTTGGACTGTCATGCCAAGACTGTGACCTTAGCTTTACCGAGTATGGATCGTTTAGAGTGGAAAGAGACTCCTGGTCATTATACCTGCAGTGTTATCTTGTATGTGAAGGCTCGGTGTATGGTCGAGAAGGGGTGTTTGACCTATTTGGCTTATTTTTGCGATTCTAGTGTTGAGGTCCCTTCTATTGATTCTGTGCCCATTGTTCGGGAGTTTCCTTAGGTATTTCCTTCAGACCGGCAAGGTATGCCACCCGACAGGGATATTGACTTTTGCATTGATTTCGCTCCGGGCACCCAGCCCATTTCTATCCCTCTGTATCGTATGGCCCCGCCGTAGTTGAAAGAGTTAAAGGAACAGTTGCACGACTTACTTGAGAAGGGTTTCATTAGACCCAATATTTTGCCTTAGGGTGCGCCGGTGTTGTTTGTTAAGAAGAAGGATGTGTCAATGAGAATGTGTATTGATTACCGGTAATTGAACAAGGTAACAATCAAGAATAAGTATCCGCTGCCGAGTATTGATGATTTGTTTGACCAACTTCAGGGTGCCAAGGTATTTTCCAAGATTGACTTGAGATCTGGCTACCATCAGTTGAGGATTAGGGCATCCGATGTACCTAAGACATCTTTCGGCACTCGATACGGGCATTATGAGTTCTTGGTTATGTCATTCGGGTTGACAAATGCCCCAGCAACTTTTATGGATTTGATGAACCGAGTGTTCAGGCCTTTTTTGGATTCGTTCATGATAGTCTTCATTGACGATATGTTGATATATTCCTGCATCCAGGAGGAGCGCGAGCAGCATCTTAGAGTGGTTCTTCAGACTTTGAGGGATAGTCAGTTATATGCAAATTTCTCTAAGTATGAGTTCTAATTGAGTTCAGTTGCATTTCTGGGTCATGTTGTGTCAGCAGAGGGTATTCAGGTTGATCCGAAGAAGATTGAGAAAGTCAAGAACTGGCCTAGACCAGTATCAACTATAGAGATTTGGAGTTTCTTGGGATTGGCAGGCTACTATCATCGGTTCGTGGAGGGCTTTTCATCTATTGCAGACCCCATGACCAGGTTGACCCATAAGGGTGCCCAGTTCAGATGGTCGGATGAGTGCGAGGCGAGCTTTTAGAAGCTCAAGACAGCTCTGACTACGGCACCGGTGTTGGTTTTGCCCACAGGTTCAGGGCCCTATACAGTTTATTGTGATGCTTCCTGTATTGGGCTTGGTTCAGTATTGATGTGGCAAGGTCATTGCCTATGCTTCGCGGCAGTTGAAGATTCATGAGAAGAACTATCCGGTTCATGATTTGGAGTTGGCAGCCATAGTTCACGCATTGAAGATTTGGAGGCATTATCTGTATGCGTGGCATGTGAGGTGTTCACGGATCACAAGAGTCATCAGTATTTATTCAAGCAAAAGGAGTTGAATTTGAGGCAGAGAAGGTGGTTGGAGTTGTTGAAAGATTATGATATCACCATTTTATATCATCCAGGAAAGGCTAATGTGGTGGCCGATGCTTTGAGTAGGAAGTGAGCCAGTATGGGCAGTCTTGCTTATATTCCGGTCGGTGAGAGACCGTTTGCTTTGGATGTTCAGGCTTTAGCCAATCAGTTCATGAGACAGGATGTTTCTGAGCCCAGTCATGTGTTAGCTTGCACGGTCGCTCGTTCTTCATTATTAGAGACACGGTGCAGCGCGGAGGTGCCACACAGGTTACCTTAGATGATGACGGAGTTTTGAGATTTCAGGGTCGAGTTTGTGTGCCTAATATGGATGGGCTCCGAGAGTTGATTTTAGAGGAGGCCTATAGTTCCCGGTAATCTATTCACCCGGGCACTGCAAAGATGTATCAGGATTTGCGGCAGCATTATTGGTAGAGGAGAATGAATAAGGATATCGTAGCATATGTGGCTCGGTGTTTGAATTGTCAGCAGGTTAAGTACGAGCATCAGAGCATGGTGGTTTATTTCAGAGGATTGAGCTTCCCGAGTGGAAGTGGGAGCGTATCACTATGGACTTCGTTACTGGACTCCCGGCACTCGGAAGAAGTTTGACGCAGTATGGGTCATTGTTGATAGGCTGACCAAGTCAGCGCATTTCATTCCTGTGGCAGTCTCCTATTCTTCTGAGAGGTTAGCTGAGATCTACATTCGGGAGATTGTTCGCCTTCATGGTGTGCCCGTATCTATCAATTTGGATCTGGGTACGTAATTCACCTCGTGTTTCTGGAGATCAGTTCAGCGAGAGTTGGGTACACGGGTTGAGTTGAGCACAACATATCATCCCCAGACAAACGGACAGTCTGAGCTGACTATTCAGATTTTGGAGAATATGCTCTGAACTTGTGTTATTGACTTTGGAGGTTCATGGGACCAGTTTTTGCCTTTAGCAGAGTTTGCCTACAACAATAGCTACCGGTCGAGTATCCAGATGGCTCCTTATGAGGCTTAATATGGTAGGCGGTGTCAATCTCCGGTTGGATGGTTTGAGCCGGGAGAGGCTCGGTTGTTAGGTACGAATCTGGTTCAGGAGGCCTAGGACAAGGTCAGGATCATTCAGGATAGGCTTCGTACAACTCAGTCCAGGTAAAAGAGTTATACGGACCGCAAGGTTCGGGATGTGGCTTTTATGGTTGGTGAGCGTGTATTGCTCCGGGTGTCGCCTATGAAGGGCGTGATGAGATTTGGGAAGAGGGGCAAGCTTAGCCCTAGATTTATTGGTCCGTTTGAAATTCTTGATAGAGTGGAAAAGGTGGCTTATAAACTTGCGTTGCTGCCGAGCTTATCAGTCGTGCATCCAGTGTTTCATGTGTCCATGCTTCGGAGGTATCATGACGATTCATCCCACGTGTTAGATTTCAGCACTGTCAAGTTGGACAAGGATTTGTCTTATGAGGAGGAGCCGGTGGCTATTCTAGACTGGCAGGTTCATCAGTTGAGATCGAAGAGTTTCCCCTCTGTTCGTGTTCAGTGGAGGAGTCAGCCTGCTGAGGCATCGACCTAGGAGTCCGAGTCCGATATGCGGAGCCATTATCCCCATCTTTTTTCCGACTCAGGTACTTCCTTCTTATGTTCGTTCGAGGACGACCGGTTGTTTTAGAGGTGGAGAATGTGATGACCCAACCGGTCATCACTTGTTTTAAATTAAATTCTATGTTTCCGAGGCCTTGCGAACCTCATTTAGAGTCACCCCAATTTGCATGCGCAGTCCGGGCGCGTAGCCGGAAAGCTTAAATATAAAAATCTGTGAAAATGATGAGTTTGACTATAAAATTAATTAATTTGACTTTGGTCAACATTTTGGGTAAACGGACCCGAACCCGGACCCGGACCCGTGATTTGACGGTCCCGGAGGGTCTGTAGGAAAATATGGGACTTGGGCGTACGCCTAGAATTGAATTTCGAGTTCCCAGGCCCGAGAAATGAATTTTAGAGGAAATTGTTTTCTGAAATTGTTTAAGGAATTTTGAAATGAAATTTGATTGGAACGTGTTGGTATCAGGCCCGTATTTTGGTTTCGGTGTCCGGTACAGGTCTTATATATGATTTAAGATGTTTCTATAAAATTTGGTCAAAAACGGACGTCATTTGACGTGATTCGGGCCTAAATTGGAAAATTTGATGTTTAAAGAAGTTTGAAAGAATTCATGGATTTTGAGGTTTAATTCGATGTTTGGGATGTTATTTTGGCGATTTGATCACACGAATAAGTCCATAGGATGTTTTTAAGGTTGTGTGTATATTTAGTTTGGAGCACCGTGGGTTCGGGTGAGTTTTGGATAGGCCACGGGGCATTTTGAACTTTGAAAAAATAGCTGGTATTTCTGATCTGCAAAGCCAGTCTCACAAATGCGAGCTCGCGAATGCGAGCCATGCATCGCAAATATGAGAAGTGGACTGTGCAGGCCTGATTGCAAATGCGACCCATTGGTCCGCAAATGCGAAGGAGGTCCAGTCACAAATGTGACGTTTTGATCTCAATTGCGAAAGTCCGGGATTTTCAAAGGGTTCGCAAATGCGAACCCTGTTTCGCATTTCCCACATCTACATAGGTCGGGGTTTGCAATTGTGAAACCCTGTTCGCAATTCCCATAACTGAGACCTACATTTTTTTATACTTAGCCGATTTTAAACTATTTTTCACATCTTTTCAAAACACAAACTCCTTTGGGTGATTTTCCAAGAAGAACTCTTCTTCCAAATCGATTGTAAGTTAGTTTTTACTCATTTCCTTCAATCATTAACATCTTTTAACATGATTTCAACCGAAACTCAAAGATTTTCATGGGGAAAGTGAGTGTTTTGGGTAGAACCTAGGCTTTTCAAAAGTTGGGGATTTGGACCTCAATTTGAGGTCCGATTTCAAAATAAATTATATATTTGGGTTCATGGGGGAATGGTTAATCGGGTTTTGGTTCGAACCTCGGGTTTTGAACAAGTGGGTCCGGGGGCGATTTTTTACTTTTTGGGCAAAACTTTGGGAAATTCGTTTTTATGCATTCAAATTGATTCATTTAGCATTTATTGATGTAATTAAGTAAGTTATGACTAGATTCGAGCGGATTGGTGGTGGAATCAAGGGGTAAAGCCATAATTGAGACTTGAGTTGTGTTCAACGCATCGAGGTAAGTGTCCGGTCTAACCATAGCTTGAGGGATTAGGATTTGAGTCATATTTACTATTTGCTTCTTGTTCAGTACGGCGTATAGGCATGGTGACGAGTATCTATACGTTGGTGTCGAGCATGACCGTTGGTCTTAAATTGATAGTTTTTGTGTTCTTAAATGACACTTCGGATGCTTTAATTGTTGACTCTTAATATTGAGTAAAACTTTAGTTTATTCTCGTGAACTTTATTTATGCTTCAGTATTGCTATTAATTGAACTGAGTAGGAGTTGAGCTAGGATTGGTTATAGCTGATTCTCCCTTGCCGGGATAGTTGTTTGATATTGTTGTTCCCTTGCCGGAAGTTTATTGTGATTTTGTGTTGGCTTGAGATGGGAGCGGGTGGTATTCCTACCATGAGTTATGATGAAATGGGAGCGGGTGGTATGCCTACCACGAGTTATGATGAAATGGGAGCGGGTGGTACGCCTACCACGATTTATGATGAAATGAGATCGGGTAGTACGCCTACCACGAGTTATGATGAAATGGGAGCGGGTGGTACGCCTACCACGAGATTGATGAAATTGGAGCGGGTGGTACGCCTACCACGATTTATGATGAAATGAGATCGGGTGGTACGCCTACCACGAGTTATGATGAAACGGGAGCGGGTGGTACGCCTGCAACGAGATGTGAACTGAAAGTGAAATATGCCTTTATTTTTCCTTATTCGTGTTGGAGTTAAATTGTTGATTTCATTATTATTCTCCCGAGATTTTGTCTTACCTGCTATTCCCCAAGCATGATCCCCTACCCAGCTTTAACTTGTTTATTTCCGTCTACCTTTCCATTGTATATATATATAACTGCACAGGTTTATCAGGAGTCTGGTCCTAGTCTCGTCACTACCTCGCCGGGGTTAGGCCAGACACTTACCAGCACATGGGGTCGGTTGTGCTGATACTACAATCTGCACTGTGTGCAGATCCTGGAGCAGTGTTTGGTCATCAACAGTAGATCGGGAGCCATCCTTCAACCCACCGAGACTCCGAGGTAGCCCTGCTAGCGTCTGCAGGCCCGTCGTCTCTTCTATCTGTTTTTATGTTCTGTTGTCATTTGTACTCGAGACAGACTATGTTCTTTTCTTTCAGATACTTATTTGCAGTAATCCTAGACAGTCTGTGGATGTTGTGACACCTGGTTCTGGTTAGAGGCATGTGTTGGTCTTCAGGATATTGGTTTTATATTTATTTAAGACTTCCGCTAAATTTCATATTCCGCTGTTATTTAATTGTTTATTTCCTATTAATTTAATTGGTTAAAAAGGAATTAAGAATAAAAGAGTTTAAAGATTTCAAGTTCGCGGCTTGCCTAGCTTCTACGAGTAGGCGCCATCACGACTCCCGAGGGTGGAAAATTCGGGTCGTCACAGGCATGGATTAAAATATATTGCATTATTAAATATCATGGTTTCATATGCATTAGTTATGCATATGATACACCCAAATAGGATGTATAACTAATGCCTGCATAACTAATGTATATGTTCAAAAGGTGTACCAAACAAGATATTATTAATAGACAAAGCTAATGCGTGCATTATTTTATCTAATACATCCTACCAAACGACCCCTTAGAAAGTGACTTTGGCTTTGAACTTCATTCAAGCACCACACATTTTTCATCAAAATGGATTTTTTATAAATAAGATATCTATAAAAAGAAAATCATTTAATTTAAGATAGCTTCTTGCCTAAACTTTACACTCTGCACTTACAACTTGTTTGGATGGTTGTTGTGTATCGTTTAGTAATATCTCATATAGTATCATAATGTATTGTATTGTATTGTATTATATCGTTTCGATGTACACAATATTTGGATAGATTGTATTGTTCGCCGTCATTTCATGATGTCATGCACAAATAATATGAAGAATAAATTTGCAATATTACAAAGAAAAATAAGGTATGAGCATTATATAAAAAGGTATGGTAAATGATAAAATATGATTATTTAAAATATAAGAAAGGACAAGATGAGAAAAATATAAAGCAACAACAAATTTAACGATACAATACAAATAAAATTTAAATAACAATAAAAATAAAAATATTACATTTAAAGTAACGATACGATAAAATATAACATAAAACAACCATCCAAACAAGTTGTTAATCTTTTAATTACACTTGATTATTGCTTCCATAACAAAATTTCTTTCAATCTTTGGAGTAACCATTATTCGTTTCTTAAAAGTCTTGGAAAGGAACTTGACACGAAATTGTCGGGCTGTAACGTCATTTCCCTCCATGTTAAACCCCTTACAAAACCGCTAAAACCAACCCAAACCCACAGCCTTATCCCCTCATTCTCTCTCTCCTTTCCCAAATGCGCTTCCACTTCTCCTTAGTATAATATTTTCAAATTTCACCTCCAATGGCTGGCATTTCCATATACTACTTACCTTTCAATTCTAAAGTCACTCTCCCAATTCCCCGTCCATCAATTTCTTGGTCAATTAAGGCGTCGGTATCGTCGCAGCCGCGGAAAACCAGAAGAAGAAAACAGACACAGCAGCAGCAACATCAGCTGAAGACGGCGGAAGATGACGGTTCTATGGCATCCGGAACTGAAAAAGTTTTACGGCTTGTTTTTATGGAGGAATTGATGGAACGCGCTCGAAATGCTGATTCGAAAGGTGTATCTCAAGTGATTTATGATATGATTGCTGCTGGTCTCTCCCCTGGACCTCGTTCTTTCCATGGATTCGTTGTTTCTCATGTCCTTAACCGCGACAATGACGGCGCTGTAACTCCCTTTCCTATAAGCTTTTCTTCTCTTTTCTGTTTTAATTGCTTGGCGATATGTTTTATTTAATTCGTACTCCATCCATCTCATTTTATGTGGCGTTATTTGATTGGGCACTGTGTTTAAGAAAGAAAAACCATAGACATATTGGGAATTTAAAGTTAAAACATTTCTAAATATAGAAATGTTATTAGCTCCTTGATAGTTTCAAGACAGACAAGCTTGCACTGACATATGAGCATGTTTTACTTGGTTCCCCTTTTCTTCTGCTTTTTCCAATTAGTCGGTATGTCTTCACCCCATGTCTGATTTGTTGTTTAAGCTTGATTGTCATCCTCCTCTTCGGAATTAATCCTCCCTTTTTATGGTATGTCCTCTAACCGTGAACTCTTCTGCAAGTAAATTAGGTGTCTGTTGCTTGTACGAGCAGCTTGTGTATTAACTGTTTTATGCCAACTGTATTTCATGGAATCCATTATTGCTGAGTCTGACCATACAAATTTTAGTGACATAAGAAAATGAATTTGGACACCCTATATGATTGGATAAACCGCAGGATTGAACTCATCTGATATCATGCAATGACAGATGCATGCTCTTAGAAGGGAGTTGAGTGAAGGTCTTCGGCCTCTACATGAAACATTTTTGGCATTGGTTCGTTTGTTTGGTGCCAAGGGTCTTGCTACGAGAGGCTTAGAAATTCTTGCAGCAATGGAGAAACTGAAATATGACATTCGCCAAGCTTGGCTGGTTCTTGTTGGTATGGTGAAAACAAGCTCCTAGCTTGATTTGTTGCTCTAATCTGATTTATATTCTCATTCTTTTGTTGAGTTTTAAGTTTGTCTTTTCCTTGGAGCAGAGGAGCTTGTACGGAGTAATCATCTAGAAGATGCCAACAAAGTGTTTCTCAAGGGTGCTGAGGGTGGACTCAGAGCAACTGATGAGATCTATGATCTCCTAATAGAACAAGATTGTAAAGTAGGAGATCACTCAAATGCCTTAACTATTGCCTATGAAATGGAGGCTGCTGGCAGAATGGCCACTACCTTCCATTTCAATTGTCTTTTGAGCGTACAGGTACTTCAGTATATCTATGATTTTTGTTGGATAAGAAGCTTAAATTTAACATATTGAAAAAAGAAAATCCTACTAGAAATGTAATTTTCATTAATTGCAAAAAAGGCTGAAGCATCTCTAAGATGTAACTTTTTTATTTCTTTTTTGTGATGATAAAATCCTATAGCAACACATTCTGTACTGTTGCGAACTTTTATCTAAATTTAAGTTGCAAAGGATATTCTGAGGTTAGTCGAGTTTGAAGCTTAAAGAAGAGTATGGATTCTGGAGATTGATGGTCATATATAATTGCTTAGATTCTGTCATTACCAGAAAAATATATTATAGTGCGCACATATTCATGTCATATCAGACATATCAAAATGTAGTTTTGCTGGCATTCTCATGGCTGGTGGAACTTCAACTGAATGGGCTCTTTAAAAAGTTGCAGAGTGTGTAGTATATGTGGAAATCTCTAGGTTTATATATTTGAGTTAAGCAAATTAATCGGGGGTGATTTGCATAAGTTATCTGACAATTTTTAAGACCTATTTGCTCCTTCTTGTTTCAAGATTAGTGGAGCTTGTTTCTATTGTGATGATATTTAAAGTTTTCATCGTTTTTACAAACTATTGAAAGAATTTTAAAACAAAAAGAGGCAACCAGTCACATAGGAAATCTTTGATTAATTTTCATTACAGCAACAGTGGACTTGTTAAATTATTAGGTTTCTCTAATTCTTTTCTTGCCAGGCTACCTGTGGGATACCTGAAATTGCTTTTGCGACATTTGAGAACATGGAATACGGTGAAGGTCTGTAGCTTCTTTCCCTTGTCAAGCTTGTAGTTGACCCACTTTGATTCCTCCATTTGTGCTTGAGCTAAATCCTCTTAGTATATGCTTGGGTTGTGACATTGGGCAGAAAGTATGGCTTATTTGTCATATTTAGGATCAAGAAGTGCATAAATGTTCTTAGCATGCATCTGACATTTCGCAACCTTAATTCATGCAAAGATTTTCATTCTAGGTGACTAAAAGGAGGTCACTTTGACTTGGAGGTTGAGTAATAGTACTTTTGTTTTTTCTGAACGGAGTATATAGCGATGGACCGTTGGATTGGCTAGTTTTGTGTTGTAAACAAGAATCATGTACATTGACTAGGGAAGAGGTCCCTTTATGTATAGAAGATTGGATGTCGTTCGTAGAAAATCATATGTTTTTGTAAGGTTTTCTACTTTTTGGTATACTTCTTGTATACGGGCCTTTTTTGCTATGTTGCGCGGACTCTCGAAAATGCTGCCGTACCCGTGTCGGATCCTCCAAAAATACACTACTTTTGGACGATCCGACACGTGTCCGGCGACATTTTCGGAGAGTCGGAGCAACATAGGTTTTTTGTCCTTCATTAATAAATTTTTACTTTATCAAAACAAAACATTGGCTAGGGAAGAGCCTTCTAGTTGTTAAAAGTGGATATTTGACTACTGAACTCCGTGACTTCTCTCTTGTTGGCTATACTAAGGTTTCATTTGGTAGTGCAGTATAGTTCGGAAAAGTATTTTTTGACTAGTGCTTCCATAGAAGTACTTTTTAAAGTTTAAAATTAAGCACTTCATTGAATACTTGGTATGGTTATTTAATAAAGTACTTCCATTGTCTCATATACGACATGTAATCAAATAAAAATTCCACTCTTTCGACTTGGCAGCGCACAACAGTCTTGCTGCATATAATTTTATCATTAAAAGTGACTTGAAAAGGTGCATTTTGACAAAAAATCTACAAACTAGAAGTGCTATTTAAACAATTGCAAAGCACAATAAAAATGCATTTTGTGCTAAAACACTTATTAACTTGAGAATAAATGCGATAAGTAATGGTGACGTTTTATGGGTTAAATGAGATACAATATCAAGTTTTCTGCCATATGGATGAAGCATAGTCTAAATGATGCCAGATGAAGTTAGAGTACCAAAGGCATTTATTAAGACTTTCACCACCACAAGCATGATAAATTTTTGAAGTAGTATTGTTCTGGTTCTTAAGATCTTGATAACTGAAGAATGGTGGGAAAGCTGAATTAAAAAAGGAAAAGGTCGGGAAAGCTGATATGAAAATATAGTGCTTCACCTAAAAGAAGCTATTTTCATTCACTCATCTTAGATACTCGGTAGACAAAACATCCTTGCAGTTTAATTCCTTTGTTTATTGATGGATACCTGGTCAAAGTACTTCCGTTTAATTTCAAGAAACATCACATATTGAAGTAAGTTATCAATTTGTGGCAGTAGCTACTTGCTCTTACTTTTCCATCCCTGGTTATTGAATTTGATGTGATGTGATGAATGCAATGTTGCATCCCGACAGTGAAACAAAATGATATCAACCAATCAACTACCCCTCGATCCCAATTTAATTAGAGTCAACTATATGAATTCTATATATCTATTTCGCTCTATTGAGGTTCATTTCTCTCAATGCTAAATAAGACAAATTAGGGGTTCTCTAAATTTCAAACGATCACACTTATAACTACATGGATAACTAGTTTAAGATTGTACGTCTTTCAATATTGTTTTCTTATATGTGATTTTAGGACTACCTTGTTCCTTTTTAACATCTTATGGACCAGCATTGTTAGTCCTTTTCAGACTACTTTTTCTCATTTTATTTCTATACCAGCTACTCGTTCGCTCTGTCGGATTTGATCTCAATCTTTTATGATTGCACATCTTTTTAACATCTGTAATTCTGTGACATTCATCTTATGTATATGGTGGACCTTCGAGGTCCAAGATTCCCTCTCATGTAGCATTTAGCGGTCTCAAAGGGTCAAACATACACTCCCATATAACATTTGCAGGTCTAACCGTCATTCTATAGAACCTATTTAGGCATGTTTATATCACATAACTTCATTAGAATCCCTCAAATTCATCCATCCTATATTAATTTTATGTGTTACATCTTCATTTATCATTCCATTTTCCTATAATTCTGATCTTGAATATCTGCACTGTCTTCATGTTGGCACCACAATCCGTCTACTTACTTTACTTTCATACTTTCTATGGGGTTGAACTTACATTGCCTATATTTGGTCTTACTTTTGCTTATCCTAAAACCATTATGTACCTCTCCATAGTTTCACTTTTTGGACGACTCCGTCACTAATTTCATCAATAACATAATATTATCTGCAAGTAGCATGCCCCGTGAAAGCTCGTCATGTTTATTATTGGTTAGCTCATCTTTAAATAGGTATCCTATGCATGTCTTCATCTATAGTGTTGAGATTATGCATGCTAGCTTTGAGCCGAGGGTCTATTGGAAACAACCTCTCTACCTGCGCTACTCACTACCCTCCCTAGACCCCACTTGATTATACTATGTAGTGTTGTTATTATCTTTAAATAGGTAACCAAGGCTGATGCTCAGTGTAACTCACGGCTTTTTTTTACGAAAAAAATCCTCTACTGTTTTCACTCTTGTGACCACTCCTCAGAGATATATGGAAACAAAATGATTAGTTTGGGTGTAATCCATATCTTTTCAGCAGATTACGCTATTCTCGATCACATGAAATATATCTCTTAACTCCCATTAGAACATGAAACCCACTCAAACCTTTAATTTCCTGATCAAACTGAGCAATCAAAGTGGACAAAGGGAGCAAAACAACATGTGATTTAGTTAGCGGAACTCTAATTCGTATTCGGTGGTGGATTGATTCATGTTACAAAATTACTTCTTTTGTTTTTAAGCTCATTTTGATTCTTCTTTTTTTGGAGCCGAATTGTTGCAATTCTCACATGAAGTATACCTTACTCTAAATTATTTTCTAAATTCTTAATATGCTCCGTTTATTTGTCATGTATCTGCTTTTGAAGCACCTAAATCCAGATACTGTTTTAAAATTTCAAATGCTTTTCTTGTTCATTAAAAACTAGAAGTCAACGTTGCTATTGCATCAGTTTTGTTATGCTGGAAAAATTTCTTTGTTGGTTTTGTTGTCTTCTTGGTAGTATTATTACTCACGGAGTGCTAACTAATTACAACCAATATTTTATTAAACGAATAAGCTGATCATTAACTTTGTTTGGCAGATCATATGAAACCTGATACCGAGACATATAATTGGGTTATCCAAGCATATACAAGGGCTGAGTCCTATGATAGGTGAGTTCTGAATCATATGTAATTTTATCTTCCCAAACATGCTATCAAAGTTAGCTGAAACCTGAAGTGATTCGAGCTGTCGAATTAAGTATATACAGACCTCCTGATGATCTGGGTTTATGTTTCTATAGCTAAAGAGCTTGATTGATTTTTCAACTTCTGTCCACACTTGCTCATAAACATGTCGTTAACAGACATATAGCAGTTACCATTTGTTTGAGTTCTTTGGAATCTGCCGATAACTGTCAGCTAAATTAACTATAATCTTGGAGTTATGGTTAGGGGTGTTAAATGTATCTACCAATAACTGTCAGCTAAACTGTCTACAATCTTGGAGTTATAATTAGGAGTCTCAAATGAATGGGTGGGATCAAGATTGGACAGGTTAAACAGAAGGAAATGGCATACTTTAACCCATTCAAAGTTTGTTCATAGCAGTGTAAGTTGGGTCAAATCAATGTTGTGTAGTGGGTAATAACCCAACTTGTCCAACTCAAGGCCACTTTCAAACAATTTCTTGTTGCAGCTGGGACGAAATTTTCCTCTGTCCACTTATTTAGTTTTTTATTTTAGGTTTTTAGTTAGAGAGTTGAGTAACTTATCGAGTCCTATTGGCTAAACCTTAGAATAGCAGGTTGAGAATCAAGTTTTTGGTTATATTCTTTTTCCAATGTTAACCCAAAATTTTAATGGCTCAATTCGTGCTCAACCCATTATGATCTCTCCTTTATTTATCAATCACCAGCATGTCAAACTTCAGACGGGTTACATAAATTGTGGCTAATGACACTCTTAGTCGTAGTTTGGAACTCTATTGCTCCCTTTGTTTTATTTTATGTGTCTTAATTTGATTGGACATGCAGTTTAAGAATGCAAAGAAGACTTTTGAATCTTGTGTTCTTAAACTAAATGTGTATAACATACCAAAAATACCCTTTGAATCTTGTGGTCTCAAACATTGCCATGTCATTCCTATAAGGGAGTGTCATTAAGGATATTATTGGAATGTTGGAATAAAGAACTTACTAAATATAGAAATGTGGCATTCTTTTGAAACAAACTATGAAGGAAAGTTAAGACACATAAATTGAAATGGAGGATAGCATGTCTGTTAAATTTGTGACTTTATCTGTGGATTGGCTTCAGGAGTCCATCGTTGATTGAAGTGTTGTGCATCTTTCTGATAAGTCTTTCATGTGAATTATGGTTGAGATATGTAAAAATTTATTAATCTTTTTTGTACTAATCATAAAATCTTTACCGAAGCTTTTTGTCTGACTGTTAGAGTGCAGGATGTTGCTGAACTACTGGGGATGATGGTTGAGGACCATAAACGTGTGCAACCTAACGTGAGAACCTATGCGTACGGAACTTTCTTTTTATTCTATCTTCAATGAGTTTTCTATAGCATGGACATTTCTCTGTTTTAGAAAGTAAAATTTAGATTATTCACCCCGAAAGGTCTCAATTTCCCTGCTGCGGCAAGGCTATGGTATGAGCCAATACGACTGGGTCACATTTCTTGAATCCTTTTTTCTCCAGCTTGTCCCTCTTTCATGACAAGCCCAAAGTTTGATCCTGGGGAATCAGTTTACTGATAACTTGATGCAGCTTTTCTAATTAAGAAAACATACTTTCTTCTTGGAAACTCTCTTTAATTGGGTGGAAATTTATACTCTGAGCCTTCTTGTCAACAAAGTTTTGTTCCTATGGATTGAGTCTGGAGAAATTGAAAATAAATAGCATGAGCCTTTTAAGTAAGGAGTAGTACTTTGTTCTTTCTGTGTACTCTGTTTAGTTGTTTCTAGAGTTCACAGCCAACCTTTTTTTTTAGCCAACTGCAGGGGTGGAAGCAAGGACAAGGCATTGTATTAATTAGTACATTGTTATGCACCCACACAAAGTCTTGTGTAAAAGTTGTGTATTTTTTTCCTCTCCAAAAAATGATTCATGTGATGACTCTTCATGTACCTTTTTCAGTTTGTTGGTTGAATGCTTTACCAAGTATTGTGTGGTACGTGAAGCTATCAGACATTTCCGTGGTCTAAAGAACTTTGAAGGTGGAACACAGGTGCTTTATAATGATGGGAAGTACGGGGACCCACTTTCATTGTATCTTCGTGCTCTATGTAGGGAAGGTATGCATATATAAATACCAAGGACATTTCGAACTAGCTATTTTTAGGATACAGTGGCTCTTGCCTGCCCCAAAAAGAGAACAGTTCTCTCTGGTACTTCTTTGATTGATTAGTTATTCGCTCATTTCACCTATCACATGGCTTTGTTTCGAAGGATGGGGGTTATGACCTATAATGCAACTAAAATATATTGATCCTTCTATGTTGGAAACTGAAATGACTAGCTAATGTATAATATTGTGGGACAAAACCATTAGAATCAAAAGAAAAGTGATAGAGATAAATGGAAGAGACCCATTTTTACTCATTAGACGGTAGAGATAACGAAAATCAGCTAGAATTAAGTTTCCCAAAGGAAAGAAAAACATGTTACGAATATGCATTTCTGATTTTCTTTTGGGTGGGGGTGGGGGGTTTGGGGAGTTTT
>MU704185.1:129030-182054 GCA_026770625.1 Nicotiana glauca
GGTCGAGGGGCGGTTTCGTTCAAAAGCAGCTCCGGTATTCACCACTGTTGTTTCACAATCGAAGCAGAACTGGAAAATTGATACAGAAACGAGAAAACAAGAAAGATATATGTTTACCAATAATAGCTTTGTGATGTATATTGATTTCTAAATATGTAAGTTTAGTCCTTTCTTTTATGAGATGATTTGAGTTTATGCGAATTCTGAAAGTGAAGTTAAGCTTTATGTGAATTCTGAAAGTGAAGTTAATATCTTATATTGAGGAGAAAGGTGTGTTATATATATACACACACACACAACAACAACAATATACCCAGTATAATCCCATATGTGGGGTCTGGGGAGGATAATGTGTACGCAGACCTACCCCTACCTGAGGAGGTAAAGAGGTTGTTTCCGGTAGACCCTCAGCTCAAGAAAGTGTGGAGAGGAAGAAAAGGGAGAAGAAGAAGAATAAATAGGGGGAAGAAAGAAACAAGAAGGAAACATATATGTGTGTATATATATTGTTCTATAGTGATGCTGGTTTTAACGGTGCTTTAGTGGTGGTCGGTTAACAAGAAAGATGATGAAGAATGGAGGGGCACATTTGGGGTGAAATATAGGCAGATAAGGTTTAACAAAAAGTTTCACTATACTTTTAGTTGGAAAAGGCGTTGGAATAACCTCTACCACTCTCAATTGTGAAGATAACACACACATGGTGCTAGGTCAGACCCGGGTGTGCCCAAGAGACACCTCCGCCAAGTAAAGGTGTCTAAATGGTCTCTTGGCATTTTAAGGTGTCTACCTGGCAGTTGGTACCATGTTTTAGGGGCTATCTATGAGTTTCGCCCGCCCTCATTTAGTTGTCGAATAAGATATTATGCTTGTAATTTCTTTGAGGAGTCTTTTTGAGAGTATTAAAAGAAGTGATATTTTACTCCAGGGAGAATTGTTGAGTTGTTAGAAGCACTTGAAGCTATGGCTAAAGATAACCAGCCAATCCCGCCAAGAGCAATGATCCTGAGCAGAAAATATCGTACATTAGTAAGCTCATGGATTGAACCTTTGCAGGAAGAAGCTGAACTTGGATATGAGATTGATTACATAGCCAGGTAAGCATTTTTATTCATGTGGTAGATCATATATTGTTGCATACTTAATGATTTTGACACTACTTGCTCGCTTTCCTAATTGGTATTTGGGTAAAAATGTTATGATGGAGGTATCAACTAATTATATGCCTAATTCTCTTATCTCTATCTTTGCTTGCTCAACTGGGCAGTTATTAAGTCGAGAATCAGGAAAAAAAGTAGTTGTTGTAGCACCCTGGTGTCTATGCATGTGCTCTGTTGACACCTAACACTTCAAATTCATTATTAGGCTTTTCCCACCTTTATGACTCTTAACCTGCATTCAGCTTGCTCTGAATGTTTGGTTAAAAATATCTACTGATTTAGTTAATATTGATGATGCAATATCGAAGTGCGATGCCGAGATATTTAAGCCACTCCGTTGTATGATGAGTTAAGCGAGAGTATAATCCCTTTGGATTTTGCTGGTACTAAAGATGCACATGATGCCAATATTAACATGCGGATAAATTTTTAATAATTGAGAGAACTGACGTCTTCTAATAATTGAGTTAGCATTGCGCGTGTACCAATATTTATGTGTATAAACTTTTAAAAATCTAAGTTGCTCGGACTCGGGTGCGTGTATTCGATACGGGGACGGATCCGAGTATCAGATTTGGCAAAATCTAAAATTTAAGATTCGGGGTGCGGATCCGGATATGGATACGGGTGCGAGGATTCGGCTAATAAAAAATAGAGCTATAAAAATATTGTAAATTTTGAGAAATATTCTGTGAAAAACTTACATGAATATTGTACAATTCAATCTTTCATTCTTCAAGATGGGCATTATTCTTTCATTGTTCTAAATCTGTTTTATTTTTTATTTTGAGAAATCAAAATCTCAATTTTTCTCCCAAATTTGACAATGGACTCCGGTCAAAGTGTCTGAAGTCAGTTGACCGTATCCGGGACGTATCCCGTCCCCGTATCCGTATCCACCCTGTATTCGGACAGGGACGGCACCCAAATCGAAGAGTCCGTGCAACTTAGTTAAAAACTAAATAAATACTATTAAAATATTTTTGGAGTTATAAAAGAAAAATTAAAAATTACAGTTCTAAAACCAATAAAGTTGATTCACGATCCAACATGTGTTATACATTATTTATTCTTAGTACACGGATCATCGTGTTGACGAATTTATTTCATCTCTCATGCTATATTAATCTCCATGTATATATTGGCTCGAAAAAGTTGACAAAATTGAAGGTGTTTGTTCTTTATACATATTTGGCAAACAAAAAGATAAAAGAAAAAAAATACACATACACATATAAATATAATGTATGTGTCACTTAAAATAATTTTTTTGCCAGAATTAAGCGCAAGGATAAAACGTTTGCAAGTTATGAATTAAATAGGGAAAACTACCGCGGAGAGAAAATCATATATTAATATATATTGGACTTATATATATTTAATTAGATGTAACAAATTTACTTTCATAAGGTGACATGAAAAGTGATGACTGAATTGTAAAGTTCTTTCTTCATGGTATGTGTTTTGCCTGAACTTTAAACTAATATGACAATCCAACTATACATAGATTTAACATGAGAATTAAGATGATCAATTACCTTTCTTTTCGTTGAACAAAACTATCCCAGCTTGTTGATGGAGGAAAAAGTTGGTTGACAATGAGAGTATTGAGTATTGACTATCGTTTGGCAATTGATATATATCAGGAGGAATGGGTAGAAATTGACATCCCTATGAAGGAAATAGGAATCAGAAGGCAAAAAAATAAAAAATCTGCTTTAAAAGAGTAAGCACTTCATTTTTCATATAAAAAAGATGAAAGAAGCATGCATGTGGCTCTTTGTAACTGCATAATGATGAGATTAATTGTAATAGTCGTCTTTTCACTTGCTCCTAATTTCAGATTATTTGAACTTAGACTTGAAATTTATCAAAGTGCCTTTACATGTATTTGTTAAATATTTACTTTGTACAAATATATTATGCGAACAGTATTTTATTAAAGGGTAAAAATGTACTTCAGCTTTTAATGGGTATTTTAGTAATTTAATTTTGATGTTTGGTGTTCCCACTTATATTTTTTCACCCACAGACAATGCTATGAGAAACTTTTCATTGGGTAATTTCTTAGCACCAATGCTGCCAATAAAGCTCCTGGAGGGAGCCAAAAAAGAAGTGGTGGAAATTTACCTTAAGCATTTTCGCGAGCAATTAGAAGTTTAATGTCAAGAAGGAATTACACAAGTTTAGTGGGAAGTGAAGGATTGTCGAAGAGATTTATGATATGAAGTTTGCTGCGTCCGAAAAATTCAAGAACTAACCGTTCACTATATATGCATGAAAATGCAACGGTTGGGACAATATATTCTTTTACTAATCTGAAGCATTTGAGGATACACAACGCTTTAAGAACAATTTCCTCCTCCTTTCTATTTAAATACTATTAATTAATATATTATTGGAATAATTAATTTACATAAGTAGGGACTTTTAAAAGGGCAAAAGGTAATTTAACTTTTAACTTTAAGGGTTGATGCTTTTAATATAGAAATATAAATAGATAGATAGATAGATATAGATATAGATAGATATATATATATATAGATTGGACTCGCATAATATCCGGGTTGGTGGAATAGTCAAGGGAAGATTAATGGCCTCAAGTCTCATTCATAATTTTTTTCGTCCAGGTACTCATAACTCTATGACATCTATTCTTTTCTGTTTTTAGTTGATAAGCTTCTTTTCACAGTTCCTTATATAAAAAAAAAAGAAGCTTTTTTTCTCAGTTCCTTGTATAAAAAGAAGCTTCTTTTCACAGTTTTGAGCTGTCTGCCAGAAAGTCGTCATGGTAATTGCACTTATAATAGGCTGCCTTGCCCTAATTTCGTGTTTGATGATGGGCAGTTTTTTCTAATTGTTTCTTTCTTTGTTTATTCATTAGTGTTTTCCTAGGTTTATTGCGATGATGTTCTGCTTCAATTTCCAGCTTATAATTTCCACTATAAGTTGTGATTTAGTTGGCCATAGCATTCAGGTATGTTGCTGAAGGTGGACTTACAGGTGACCGCAAACGATGGGTCCCAAGAAGGGGAAAAACTCCTTTAGATCCTGATGTCGAAGGATTTATATATTCCAATCCTAGGGAAACCTCTTTTAAACAAAGATGTCTTGAAGAGTGGAGGTTGCACCACAGGAAGCTTTTGAAAACCTTACACAATGAAGGACCTTCAATTCTGGGAAAGATTTCCGAGTCTGATTACATACGTCTTGTGGAGAGACTGAGGAAAATCATCAAAGGACCTGAACAGAATGCCTTGAAACCAAAAGCTGCTAGTAAAATGATTGTATCTGAATTAAAGGAAGAACTAGAAGCACAAGGTCTACCAACAGATGGAACCAGAAATGTGCTCTACCAACGAGTGCAGAAAGCGAGGAGAATAAATCGTTCTAGAGGCAGGCCACTTTGGGTTCCTCCAGTTGAGGAGGAAGAAGAAGAGGTAAATGTTATACTAACGTGTGAACTGTAACTAGTTGCATAAAGATACCTTGCAAATTCTTGTCGTTCCTCACATCAGATATCTCTAAAAGCTATATCATATTGTGTTAATTTTCCAGGTTGATGAAGAGCTGGATGAGTTGATCTCACGTATAAAGTTGCATGAAGGAAATACAGAATTCTGGAAACGTCGCTTTCTTGGGGAGGGCTTAAATGAAAATCATGGCCAGCAGTCGGAAATAATAGACTTAGAACCTACTGATGTGGTAGATGATACTGATGATGCTGTCGATGATATTTCAAAAGAGGCTGAAGATGATGAGGCAGAAGACGATGAGGCACAAGATGAGGAGGAAGAAGTGGAGCAAACTGAAAGCCAACCGGAAGTAGGTGACAGGAAGGACAAGGAAGTTGAAGCTGCAAAACCTCTTCAAATGATTGGTGTTCAATTGCTAAAAGATTCTGATCAAACAGCTAGCTCTTCAAGAAAATCCAGGAGAAGGCTTTCTCGAGTAGCTGCAGTGGTATGAATTTTATTGTGTTTATCAAATGATTTCTTATAGCATGTCCATAGAAAGAAAGGTCTTAAGGTACAAGTAAATCATTTGGTTGTGATCTGCTCTCTCCATCCCATATGGACTCAAACTGAGTATCAACCATCCTTCCTGTATCTTGCCATAATATTTTAATAAAACATTTGGAATGAAATGGGCCTGAAGAGCGGGACTGGATTCAGAGGATTTATCTAGCCGACCCAAACTAGCTTGGGGTTGAGATATTGTTGGTTGATTGATTTAGTTGACGTATGCTCTCTCAATCCCAGTGGACTCTTTTTCCTATTTTCATATGAATATCGACGTTGCTTCTGGTTCTTCCCTTAAATTTCAATTCAGGACAAGGAAAGTTTAAAATGTCACTGAATTTCTGATGAGACTCATGTCACTCTGAATTTGCAATCTTTTCCTGTTTTCCCTAATAGCTTAAAGGTGAGTTTGGTGCTTTCTGGTTTCTCATATATATTGTAGCTATATGCTTCATCAATAATTTGTTTTATAGCTATCGCTCAAAAATATTAAAAAAAAAAAAATTGATGAGGAGGGAATATCATCTTGTTACTACTTCCATAGCTGTTAAGGGATTGACAAATATATCATGTTTTCCTCTTTCCTCTCCAAGTTCTGACTTTGCCTTTACTTTATGTATTTCTGCATGTTTTACCTTCATAGTTAGTACTTCAATCACATCTCCAGTTCACCATTTTACGAAACTTATACTTAATGTTTTATCTAGAACACACACATGGTGTGCTTTAGGGGAGTAAAACTTGTTTGAATCTGTTAACAGGAATAAGTCATTGCATGTGAAGTATTATGAAGCTTGGTTGCTTGCACGATTATTTCTATGCTTCACATTTCATATTCTATAATATTATGTACTAAATCATTAGGTTTATGAAGTGTTTTTCAGTAGTTGTAGACTTTAACATTTGTAACTGAATCGTAGGAAACGACCAATTAGATCAGTAGGAATTAGAACACTTAAACCTGTTGACAATTTTGTCCACTTACTTATCTTCTACCCTTTCTGTTGCATTAGTACATCTATATTAGTTTCACCGGCAAGTGTTTAGCATACATGCATAAGTGAAAATAGTCATCCAGGTCACAACCCTAGTTCTTCCTACAAATGGAGTAGGCTTTTAAAAGTAGAATTGATCCTTAAATTTACAAATTTCCACATACTTCTGGAAACTGCTTAGATTTATAAAATTGCGGTCCAAGAGCACAGATTATTGATTGATATGTCATTTCATATTTGCACAGGATGATGACGATGATGACTGGTTTCCACTGGACATTCAAGAAGCATTTGTGGAGATGAGGAAACGGAACGTATTTGACGTATCAGATATGTATACAATCACTGATGCTTGGGGTTGGACATGGGAAAAAGAAATCAAGAATAAAGCTCCTCAAAGATGGTCACAGGAGTGGGAAGTTGAATTGGGGATCAAAGTGATGACAAAAGTATGTCGTGACATCCTTTTTTATCTCCTCACCATTTTCAACACCATTATCTGAATGTTACATGCTGTCTTTCCTCAATCTACAAGTTATCAGTTGCTCAATAGTATGCTTGTAGGTTGAATTTCTATGTAAGAATATGCCGTTACAGATTTTGGAGGGTCGGTGAAACTATGTATATATATTTCTTTTTTTGTAACCGTGGTGTCCCGGCTAGCTTTTGCACACCTCGACTACTTCCACGGGATACCTGCTAGCTTTGCCTCTGTTGAGATTTGAACCTGAGACCTCATGGTTCTCACCCCACTTCAATGACTGCTAGGCCACAACCTTGGTTACCTGTGAAACTATGTATATTGTTAGACGAGAATAGCTAACTTTCCCTTGCTTCTCTAGAGACTTACTAATCAATATCTCTTTGCTCGGTGATACTTCGTAACTCTACGCTAATTGGTAATATTGCATTTCTCTCTCTCTCTCTCTCTCTATATATATATATATATATTTGTAGAATCTTTTGGGGCAGTAAATATGGATTAGAATTTGGTATGACCAGTTACCAACTTCTTGATGACTGGCTCTCATCCTTGGTTTAAGGAGGAGAAGAAATGAATCCGGCATTGAAAAGATTTGGTTGAATAAGGTTTCATTTTGCGAAACATTTTTCCTTCATAATCCAACATTAGGCTATTATGGAGGAATCGCCAGCTACTAAGAATGCTAAAAACTCATCTTTATGTTCTTTGTTTCCTGTATCATTTTCTACCTGCTGCTGCATGTGATGAAGTCACCCGTGACTCCAAGCCTTCGTAAAATCATAACTGGATCTTAATGTTGTTACAACTTTCTTGGTTCTTCCTTCTGGAGTTCTTGATTCTTCTTTCTGGCATTCTCATGTAACACTTCAGGAGTTACAAATTTACAGTTATGATTTTCTAGATTTCTTACTTTTAACATATTAAGTCTATCTGGATTCTGGAATGAAGATTCTCAATAAATCAATAAATTTCTAATGAATGAAGCTTGGGGTTTTGATGAGTTTGTTTTCTAATGTTAGTGTTCGATTTTGATAGTGAATTATGGCATTCTAGCAGAACTGGCGCTAAGCGTTTTCTATCCTAGTAGCTAGTGAATTTGACTTCATGTATGGATGCATCTGTTTTCTACTTGTGAACTAAAAGTATTTCTATCTCAGGTAATAGAATTGGGCGGGACACCAACAATTGGGGATTGCGCTGTGATATTGCGGGCTGCAGTACGAGCTCCTATGCCTTCTGCTTTCTTGAATATTTTGCAGACAACACATAGTCTTGGTTATGTATTTGGAAGGTAAGTTTGGTTCTCCACAATATAAATCCTTTTTATGAAAGATCTTTTTCTTGCTACTTGCCACCAAACAAATAAACGATATAGCATCAGCAAAAAGAAGGTTTACACAACATTGGCTAAACAAGTAGAATTGTCTTTAGATATTCAAGCTGAGATTGTGTTTACTCTTATATTGGTTCAGTTCCAGTAACTCTTTCTGTTTTGCTGTGTTTTTCCAATATTTATCTTGTAGTTATCATGGTCTTATCTAGAAGTTTAGCATATAGATTAAATTGATTGTTGATGTTTACCCATTCATTGCAGCCCTTTGTATGATGAAATTATCACATTATGCCTTGATCTTGGGGAGCTTGATGCTGCAATTGCCATAGTGGCAGATTTAGAGACTAGCGGAATCAAGGTCCCGGATGAAACTCTTGATAGAGTAATTTCTGCCAGGCAGAGTAGTGATACTCCTGTTAACGGTTCGCAATAGAATCTGCATAGTTCAATTTTACTTGTAGGTTAATAGGATTTAGAATAGCATGACATAAATGTTGTAGCATATAGAATCCAAAACAAACAAGCGAAGAATGGAGAGTTGTAAGCAGAAAAAGATCTGTTTTGTATACTTGAGTGTTGCTTCCAACCCCTGTCATTGGTGTTTTGACAATCAGCAGGTTTACCTGGAGGTGTAAAAAGTTGGAAGTTCACATCTTGGTACTTGAGTTGAAGTTGTTAATATGTACACAATTTTTCGAACGTTTTCAGCATAATCGAAAATTTCGGGTGGCTATCCAGTAGTTAGAGAGAATGATTTACTGGCTCATTGTAAATACTGTGTTTTATTCTTTAGTCCCATAAGATGCATGTTTTAGAAAAATGAGGTTCTACAGCTTGTTTCAAAAGATGGACGAAATTTCTTTCCCCGAGACAAGCGCACGGAAGAGGGAAAGTAAAGCGTCATGCATGAAGTTGAAAGATGGATTTTTGTAAGAAATGAGGCAAGAACGGTAGACATTTTCTAAATTGAGATTTCTTCTTATTTGTAATGTAGAACTTTAGTATGAACTGAAATGAAAGGAAATTACCTTAATAGAAAGGAAAGGCTAGGTTGAGATGACTCTCTTATTGTCAACAAGTCGTTCGTGTATCTCTATATTCTCCATTCTCAGCCTCCATTTCTTCCTGTTAATTGAAATTTTATAATATCAAAGTCAGAATTATTGAGCCTATTTATGTTAGCACCTTAAGGAATTCTCAAGACTAGAAGGATTTTTGAATTGCTTGGGGAAAAAAAAATCGTTTTTTGTTCTTTTTGGATGAATTAGTGTACTTCAATCACCAAGAGGGTGCTTTTCCAGAGAAGTATTGATTTAGCTTTTTTTTTTTTTTTTTTCTAAGGAAAGGAATATTTTATATTAAGAAACTAAGAAGTCTAATTATTATTATTACATAACATAACATAGGGGTAGATCGCATAGCGATTGTCCCCAATTTGTTCTTATTGAAAGCATGTAAAACAACGGCCGGTGGAGTTTCCAGCAGGTTATGTTGTCTTCCTCCATCGTGTTAATTGCATGGTACGTCCATACTTTGCTAGAGTATCAGCCACAATATTGATTTAGTTAAAGTGTCTGTAGACACATGAGCTCTGGTTTTGGAAGGAGACAAGTAAAAACAATCGCAATCTTTATCATTATCTGTCACTCTAATGTTTGTTCATATAGTTGTGATTCTTTGATTAAATTGCAACCATAGCGAATTTGGAAAGTAAATTACTACAGTACTACACTAATCGGAATCCTGTCTCTTTCTGTTGATGGGCTTGTTGTTTGACTCGAAAGTTAACAAATACTTTGCAAGTAAATACAATCAAAAATAGATCAAAGGTAAATCATAATCGAAAATAATAAGACCTAGAAATGTGAATTATGAATCTGATTGTTTTTGATAGATTGAGTATTCTAGAGAGTAAGAGCTAGAGAGAGAAAGAGAGAGAGCTTGTATTAGAAAAATCCGATCCCCCTTTACAACATTGGGATCCTCCTTTATATAACACGAGAACCCCCCGAAATAATAAAATAATACAGGGGTAGGTCACGTGTCTTTGAGGGGACAACGAGACTTAGGAGCATATTTTCGCTCTGACATTCTGAGGTCGTACCCTCATTACGACTATTGCTTAATCATGGGTCGTTGCTACCGCCATGGGCAGAATTTGACCCTATACACTTGTCAATAATGCTGTCTTTCCTCATTAATGTTCTCCTCAGCAGGCATCTTAACAGCGTCCCCTTTGGGAAGTCTACAACAAGCTCAGTCAAAGGGGTACAAAAGAGAATAAAAATAAAATGGCAAACATAATAGTGAGTAACAAGGCAAGTGGAAAAACGCGAAACATAAAAAGTTATAAATGGCAATTATTTGAAAACGAAAAACCTATGCTTGAACCTGTGATCTCCTGGTCACATGACAACAACTTTACCAGTTACGCCAAGATTCCCCTTCATTATATGAAAGCGAGATACAAGAAAATAGCAATATATTAACACAACCGACAAATTGTTGAACAAAATCCCTGATAAGGTCATAAGCTCCAACACATCAGGGTAAAAGAGAACATTTTGGCATGCGGAGAGGATCTCCAAAAAATCTTCAAGAGCTTCTTCATCAATCTTTCTGGATAGTTGCATCTTGTGTACCAATACTTGGGATAATTTTCTCCAGCACTTGTACATTCCCAAGCAAAAAATAGATTGTATGACAAAGTTGGTAGTAATTGTTTGACAAAGAAAGATATCAATAATCAACTATAATGTAAGAATGATCAGTCACATATCTTCATCACTCTCTATAAAAGAAAACGAAATGGAGAAGAAGGAATCTTCATTTTTATCATCAAATCATCTTATCCTCAATTCAGAAATGAATCAAGCGATTTCTGCAATCAGTAAGTCATTATTGTCGTTTAGAGTGTCTCTGCAAGATACTGAGACTCCTAGCTAAAAAGGACCAAGCAAGTATAGAGTAAGTTGCAATTCAAGAAACAAAAATTAAATTTTTGTTCGGATTTTGATTTTTCCCAAACTATGCCCACTCCTAAGATTCGCTGCAGCTGGCCGGAGGTGGAGACACCTCTAATATATACAAATGTATGTAATAAACATAGCGAGCTTGCGACTACCAAAGAGAAAGATGAACTTTTGGCTGAGAAGTGTCAATTGAGAGTGGTTGGTAAATTTTCTAAAAACTTGACCAATGGTGATGAAAAGAAGATTGTTCAAGTGACTCAACAGAATAGGGAAACTCAAGCTGGGTTCAAGCACATCAGACTGGACAAAGTGAACAAGCCAAACAAGGGCAGAAAATTGGGAAAAACTAAAATAGCTTGAAGAAGACTAAGCCCAAATCTATAGTTCCTGAACATCCGGACAATCGTGTTAATGAAGGAACTTTACTACTGAAAGGAAGAAATTCAAAACTACAATTTTTTGGCAAAATGTGGCAGAAAAATTGAAGCCAGGATCTAAGGAACAATGATGTTTCTTGGCAAAGGATTGGCCAATCTGGTAAATAAATGCAGAAAGAGCAACCTGATTGTGCACTAAATATTGAAACTTTTCTTATCAGAGAACACAAAAAGGAGATAATTAACGGGCTTTGGGGAGAAACTCCATTGTTGTTGCTAATGGAATGAACCAAGTAGCTGGCTGGAATGGCTATACTTATTCAGGACAGCATCACAATGAGCAACAATCTACCAACCAAAGAGATGCACAATGCCAGTGGGGAAAGGCCAGTTAGCCTTCTCTGAAGGTTACTAGGAGCATAAAAAAGAATTCAAAAGACTCCACTCCTAATGTTTCTGACGGCTATCATGGAATATTAGGGGGATGAAATCCCTAGGATCCTTTGAAAGGCTAAAGTCACTCAAACAATCAACACAAATTGCCTCTTTTTCTTGTCAAAAGTAAGAAAAAATTATTTCAACCAAAGAATTTCAATATACAAAGCTTACTCTTAGTCAAGAGTTAATTCTCAAAAACAAAACAAACTGTAACTACAGGTAAACAAAATTTGGCCTTCTAGGAAGGATATGTACTAGGACCTCTTCACATAGACAGCGCTAAACTGTATATCTATTTAAAGTATCTAGCTGAATCCTCTATTTACAGTCCAACAATATGAAATTGAATAGTAATCTCTTTAGTCCTCTGCGTTACTGCCCCAGGAACAGCAGCTGCATGCAACAAATTGCCTTATGTATATACAAAAAGGAGAAAGCTTAGCACCAAGCTGGTGCTAGCTAAATCATTACAAGAATCAGAAATCCTTCTGTACCGCAAACAAAAAAGGGGGATTATTGCAGCAAAAGATCCTACACTTGCAAGGATTTTATGAAGTCTAACATACTATCTTCATTACTTGCGTCCTGTAGATTGCACCAAAAATGCGGAAGCCATAGACATCTGTTTTTAAGCTGTTGTACACTAACTATACTATACAACTTACAAGTATTAAAGGGTCAATGAATATAGACAATTGAAGCATTTGGAGAGAAGCCTCAATCATATCAATCTCTTCAATTTTGGCAGCAAAGGCTAACTTCTCCAGCACTTCCGCATTCTTGAGCAAATACTTCACCAATGGCAGCACAAATTCATTTTCACTTAGCAGTCCATGAAAGGGAATGATTATGGTCTTCAAATGTAGCATCGAGCAATTAAAAACACTTGTCTCAAACTTCTTCTCATCATCATTATCATCCGTTATGAACCCCAAGTATAGAAACTGCAAAAGAGAAATAGCTTAAGACAATTATTCTCCTTAAATGGAAACAACATAAATCAAAGCTTCATTGCAGCAGATCAAAAGAAGTTCACTGAAAAAACTAGCTTAATCATAGAATCAGTTTGATAATAACAACATGAAAATTTCTGTCAAAGCAACTAAACATGCTGAGGCCGTGCAACATAGCAATAAGCAATAAGCAATAAGCAATAAGCAATAAGCATCCCTGTTAACAGTGATGCTAATTAGTGAAAAAGTTCAAGGAACAGCAAAAGCATTACATACATAAGTTCCCAGAAAACATATTTATCTTTTCTTCTGAAAGCTACTTTATCGCAAACAACACCAAGCGGGTGCTAAGTTACAAATAACTTAAATTACAAATCCCTGTCCACCAAAATCTTTAAGGACATGAAACCTAAAAGAGAGCCACACTCATCTACATTTTAAATTTTACACAAAGGTATTAAAACTGTAAGTATCTGTACTTAAAACATTGCATCGCCTCCTTTATCAAAAACAGCATGCCCTCTCCCCCATTTTCATCAGCATGTCACGATGAATCTTGTCTGTTTCCCATCTTTCCTCGTCACTTTATCAGCCTATCTAGTTCTGTAGTCACTAGTCAGATATTCAAGCCCTTCTACATTACCACAGAAATGGACTAATCTTTCAACGTTCTTGCATGAAGATTTCTTCTAAAGCTGATGTTCTAAACACCCAATTTCTGTAGTCTGCAACATAGTTGTGTTTATCCAATGCCAATCTATACGTTGAAGATGGCAGATCTACTTTCATAGTCTCTTGAACGAGGAGATCTACTTCCCGCTATGTCTTCTATAATTTTGCCTCAGTATTCTCTACCGATCATGAGCACTCTTATTACCGTAAATCTCTCCCGAGTAATTACGACAATTTACTAGACGCACTCTCCCGAGCTACGCTAGCTGACTTTTAATACAACTCACTTCAGATCGCACTCAAGGCTTCGTTATCCCTAATCCGGCCTTTAAACCCTCAGTTATTGATCCCTCGTATACTTTGGGAGTGGTGTTGTTTAACAATTACCTAAATATGCACTCTCTCCCGAGTTATGCATACTAAATAAGCACAGCTAATTGATAGCTCTTCAACCAACCACAATATAAGCATAGTTGAACAAATAGAGAAAAGCTATGACTCAATTATATAAAAACATAACAAGAATTTATCCTACAAAAGGTTCTATCAAAACTCTAAATAACAAATTAGCTATTCATAATGGTATGTAAAACTACAATACTAAAAGTCATAACCAACAATGAAAAATAGGAAGAGGAAGGAAAAACTCGTAGAAGAATTCCCCGCCTTGCTCTTCGCGTGTTCTTGCCTCCAAGGGTGTTGTCTAACCCTAAAGTAGTGTCTCTCCCTCCTTAAGTCTAATTTATGTCCAAAATATGTCCCCTCCTCTTCAAAATAGGTTTAGGACCCCTTTTATACAAGTTGGAATAGTGTAGGGCCGAAATCACCTTGTCCCGGACGAAATAGGACTTCTTTTTGACGCCTGGAGCGGCACGGCCGCGGCCAAAATGCGGTAGGACCGCAAACTCAACTAAAGTGCAGTAAATTAGAGTGTAATAATCGAATAAAATACGTAATTATAGCCTATCATCAACACCCCACACTTAAACCATTGCTTGTCCTCGAGCAATCAAACTACACTTTTTATAGACACGACCTTTTTAAACAATTCTCCTAACTCATCACACCAAGAGTATTTAAAATAGGCTCAGCACAAAAGCGTAACATCTTCATCTCAAGATTTGACTCACAAGTACCACTCATTATTCACGACTCACCTACTTACTCTAACATAGAGGTCACTGACATTACCTTTCCTTTATGAATCAAGTGCCCTCACACAACAAAAGAGAGTAGTTCCACACAATAAAATTTATGAACACTTAGGAACTCAAGATAGAAAGAAGTCACTCACTCTCAGAAATAACATTCATATGTCACAAAAGATGCACCATAAGCTTGCCCATAGTGTACTACTCCATTAATCGAGCTCATTTAATCTAGGATCAATTAGAACTTTATTTGGTTGTAATGTAGGCTACGGGACGGGTATGATACATTTAGATATAAGAGTGACTTGACTACACCTCCCTAAGCACTTTAATACATACATTTTAAGATTTAAACCTCATTCTTATGTCAAACCAAAATTCCACCTTCACATCAATGTAACTACCCCATTCTTCTTTAAGCACACTTGCGTCAAGAGCCACCACTTATCGAGGAGTTTTTTTTCCCAATTCAAGTGGCTCTTCCTTTTTCAAAATAGTGCACCTTTCTCCTTATTCAATTAGTTCCACTCGAAAGCCAAACTGACCACCCCACACTTTAACTTTTACAAGGTTAATAACAATTCAAGTGCTCATGAGAGGTGAAAAGGTTCAAATAGATGGTTAATTCAAACAAATGGGTAAGACTTGTAATGTGGTTGCCAAAGAAAAAGAATTGTAGTCTCAAAGAGGTTAACTAAGATATATAACAATTAGGTGGGTAAAATATACATATCCAGCTCAACAAAGAAACACATATATTACTTCCAAGATTGAACAAAACTACTATTTCGCTTTGCAAACACACAGGGCAAGTTCTAGGCATCAAATGCAATGCACAAAATATAACAAATCCTTACACACACATGACACATAACTCACTCATGATTGGTTTCATAGACACTCTAGTTAAAGCAGTTAAGATCATACAATTAAAGGTACTTCTACAAGAGTCAAAAATTGAGCCTAAGCGTCACAACCAAAGTACTAAGTATTCTCAAAGCATAACAAAGTTAAGGGATATTGCTTCAATTCAAAACATAACACAATGGTTCCTATTCCTAAAAAAAAAACTAACTACACCCGGTTCAAACAAAACCCTTGGAAAATAACCGTGGTTTAAAGAAAAACCAAGGGGTAATTGCTACACTCCCTAACAAAAGAAAATCTATTTGTTTTATTTTTTTTTCTTTAGACTTAAATACCTCAAAAAAATTGTCTAATAGATCCATCGTCGGGAAAAGTCCAATCCTTTTTTTTTTTGTTTTTTCTAAAAAAAATAAAAAAATTATTCAATTAAACTAACACAACTAAAATAGCATAGAAAGTCACCCAGACAATCTCCTCACCCCACACTTAAAATCGTGCATTGTCCTCAATGCACACCATACTAATAAGAGGGTAAAAGAAACTCCCTGGTAGGCCAAAGGCCGAAGCATTAACAGCTCAAGGGGTACTCACACTTCTCCCAAGCTTGGTCCTTTGTCCGGGTACCTCACACTTAGTTCCAACCATTTGGTTTGCTGTTGCATCCTTCCAATACCTTTGCTTTTCATACTCCTAAAAAATAAAAAATTGACACTACAAAATAATACAATTAAAAAAATAAAAAATAAATAAAAGAAAGCAATAAAGCTGGGTTGCCTCCTAACAAGAACTTGATTTAACGTCACGGCACGACGTAAATTACTCTCTGCCTCCACTTTGAACTTATGAATCGGACCCCAAGTTTTGATTCTGCTCTATGATCATGCTCCTGGGGTGGTGGAACGAATCTGACTGTCCCAATAAAATAATGTAGTATTCTGCACTTCTTGGCCTTTAGATGAGGTGCGTAATCTCGACTTTCTGGCAAGAAGAATTCCATAATGTAAGCACTTTGTTCTTCATTCCTCGACTCCTCAAATGGCTTGGACGACTCTATTTCCATATCATCATCTAAACACAATGTGGAAAAATCCTTGGAGTGAGGACCAATGCGCTCGACTACATGAACATTGGGACTGTCTACATTCTCAACACTAATGACAATAGAGTCAACAAAATATGTATCCTCAATATCCTTGGTTGACTCTAGTATATCCTCTACAACATCGACATCCTCAAAATCTAGTGCGATTGATTGTTGGTGCTCTACTCTAGCCTCCTCCTCTAGCTCATCCTCGTATTTTTTAAATCCTCCATCATAATGGCAATTTCTACAGCCAATTCATGCTCATATTGGCTACTATCCACAATGTCAACTTGTTGTGCTTTACAAGGTTCAATTAATTTATTCGCTTGAGTCTCCAAGTTGTGAATAGTTGCCCCTTGCCTTTGTACCCGCAGTTGTATCTCATCATATTGTTCTGTAAGGCACTTTAGCATATTCTCGATTTTTTTCAGGTCCTTATACGTGGGTTCCATGTTCCTATTAACTTCACAAGAAAAAGAAGAACCATCAAAGTAAGGAGTTGGGAGAAGATAAGAACAACCATGAAAGTGACCATCTTAACCACCACACATATCACACACATTCCACACATAAGATTGAGTTGGTGCACAAAACTCGCTCTCGGAAATATTTTGATAATTTTGCCCTGGATAGTTTCCTTCACAATATGCATAAGGAGGATTAAAACTAGAATTACCAACACCAAAATTGTCATAATTCCATGATGCAATGTTTCTCAAATAAACAAATAAAACTAAAATAAAAAAATCAAATAATAAAATAAAAATTCAAATTTGAAACCTAGCACTATGTACACCTACAACTACACCGTTAATTCTCCGGCAACGGAGCCAAAATTTGATCACGCCCAACTATGCCTTATAAAAAGGATAATGCGGTCGTTGCAAATATAATCCGGTTTACAAGTCCGGAGTCGAATCTCACAGAGAACTAAGGTTTAGCTACAGCTATTCACTATCACCAAGAAGACAAGCTTGAACAATTCCTAACTTATAGATATTTAGATTTTTATGTTTAACTAATTAACTAACGAATTAAAATAGTAAATTAACAACTAATGATACTAAGGGTTAGAGAAAAGATTAAGGAGGTCTAGAGTTATGATTTTCCCTATTGTCAGAATCCTTCTCGCTATGTCTTCTATAATTTTGCCTCAGTATTCTCTACCGATCATGAGCACTCTTATTACCATAAATCTCTCCCGAGTAATTACAATAATTTACTAGACGCACTCTCCCGAGCTACGCTAGCTGGCTTTTAATACAACTCACTTCAGATCGCACCCAAGGCTTCGTTATCCCTAATCCGGCCTTTAAACCCTCGGTTATTGATCTCTCATATACTTTGGGAGTGGTGTTGTTTAACAATTACCTAAATATGCACTCTCTCCCGAGTTATGCATACTAAATAGGCACAACTAATTGAGAGCACCTCAACCAACCACAATATAAGCGTAGTTGAACAAATAGAGAAAAGCTATGGCTCAATTATATAAAAACATAACAAGAATTTATCCTACAAAAGGTTCTATCAAAACTCTAGATAACAAATTAGCTATTCATAATGGTATGTAAAACTACAATACTAAAAGTCATAACCAACAATGAAAAATAGGAAGATGAAGGAAAAACTCGTAGAAGAATTTCCCGCCTTGCTCCTCGCGTGTTCTTGCCTCCAAGGGTGTTGTCTAACCCTAAAGTAGTGTCTCTCCCTCCTTAGGTCTAATTTATGTCCAAAATATGTCCCTTCCTCTTCAAAATAGGTTTAGGACCCCTTTTATACAAGTTGGAATAGTGTGGGGCCAAAATAACCTTGTCCCGGACGAAATAGGACTTCTTTTTGATGCCTGAAGCGGCGCGGCCATGGCCAAAACGCAGTAGGACCGCGGCCAGACAAGCTCTCTGATTTTCTACCGCGGTCAGTTCCGCGGTCGCGGTTTCGACCGCGTTTGTCACCCTGTTCTGTTCAGAATTTGGAAAAATATAAAACATGAAAGTTTTAGCCCTTTGAATTATCATTCCAACCATATATTATATAGCCCAAATGGAGTTTGGAGCAGAAAGTTATGTCCAGTTTATTAGACGGTGCATAATATGCCTCATCGAGTCTTCGTTTGTTCTCAACTATCAAATTTGACCCCCCGAACACGATCCCGGCTTAATTCCTTGAGCTTTTACTCAGACTTCAAATCTTCAAATCACTTAAATTCATTCGGTAATATCTATATAGCTCGGAATCACTCCTACAAGGCATAAAACACACCGTTAGTGCAAAACACTAGCGATTAAAGCGCAAACTCAACTAAAGTGCAGAAATTAGAGTGTAATAATCGACTAAAAAACATAATTATAGCCTATCATCAGAGCTGCTCAGAGAATTCCTAGACAGATTCCAGCGGGAACGGATGACGTTACCACGCGTACCTGATAACTGGGCAGCTATGGCATTCACCAGCAATCTAAATGAAAAAAGTTCGGAGGCCACGAGACGACTCAAAGAAAGCCTGTGAGAATTTCCAGCCACAACCTGGAATGATGTTTACCACAGATACAGCACAGAGATGCGGATAGAAGAAGATACTATTATCCAATTTCAAAAAGAAAAGAGGGTAAGTTCAAGACGTGTTGAAACTGAAAAAAGGTCCGATAAAAATAGTTACGAGCCTTATATGGGACCAGCGGGAAGAGACCAACTATCAAAATAGGATAATTAAAGGTATGATCACAGGTCGAGAGACAGAGATTCAGGTTCATCATCAAGGTTTAGGAAAGAACGAAATGCACGAGAGACGTGTGATGATGACAGAAGTTCCAAAGTGAAGATCGGCGGTTACAGTTTTAATGTAAGCACGTCAGAATTGGTGGATGTCTTAAGAAGAATGAGCGATAAAGTACGCTGGCCGAAAGAGATGAGATCAAACCTAAATAGACGAAACCTTGATCATTGGTGTGAGTTTTATCACGATAACGGTCACAAAACGGCAGATTGTAGATTGCTGCATGGTGAAGTTGATCATTTGTTAAAGCAGGGATATCTTACTGAGTTGTTCAAGGAAAAAGGTAAACAAGCATATATGAAAAACAGGCAGGAGCCTCCTAAATCTCCTTCACCAAAAAAGACCGTTAACGTTATAAGTGGGGGAGAAGAAATCAATGGCGTAACGTACACAACAACCAATAAAATTTCAAAAGTTATAGTTACACATGGGAAGCAGGTCCGATATGTTTTGGAGGAGGAGAGTATTACATTTGATGATACGGATGCTGACGGCATGTTAACTCCATACAATGACGCACTGGTAATATCTCTACTTGTACATGATACTAATGTGAAACGAGTTTGATTGATCCAGGTATTCCCGTGAACATCATTTTGCTAAGAGTATTAAACGAGATGCAAGCCGAAGATAAACAGTACCTAAGGAACATACATTATCTGGCTTTGACAATTCAAGGCGTCGTGACTAAATGAGAGGTAATACTTACAACATTCACATAAGGAGTTGCCAAAGATACGAAATTCCAGGTGTTAGAGATGGATATGGCTTATAATATGATTCTCGGGAGACCATGGATTCACGAAATGGATGTTGTGCCATCTACCTTACATCAGGTCATTAAATTCCCATCACCATGGGGAATCCTTCAAATCTGTGGTGATCAATAGACGCCTAGGAGCATTAATTCAGTAGCAGATTCAGGTGCAGAAAAATAGCAATTACAGAATCCAGTTAAGGATACTATGACGTAAACCTCAGCTGAACATGGGTGAACAAATGTGGATTCAAGGCCCGAATGCATACAAGAACTGGAAGAAAATGAAAACATCAAAACAATGATTGAAGAGTTGGAGGCTGTAGAACTATTCACACAAAAGCATGAAAGGAAAGTCTATATTGGGGCCAACTTGAGCCACGAAATGAAAGGTAAGATAACTGAATTTTTGAGGACTAACACAGATTATTTTCCCTGGTCCCACTCTGACATGATAGGAATACCTCCGAAAGTAATTACTCACAATTTAAATGAACCTTCATTTACACCTATCAAACAAAAGAAAAGAAAGCATGGAGCATTCAAAAATCAGGTGATAGAAGATGAGGTGCAAAAACTTTTAAAAATCGGGTCCATTCACGAGGTAAAGTATCCTAATTGGTTAGCTAATACCGTAGTGGTACCCAAATAGAATGGTAAATGGCGAGTTTGTGTAGATTACACTGATCTAAATAAAGCTTGCCTCAAAGATTCTTTTCCATTACCACATATAGATCAGCTAATTGATGCTACTGCATGGCATGAGTTGTTAAGTTTTTTAGATGCATATTCAGGGTATAATCAAATCAAAATGGATCCTCTAGATGAGGAGAAAACTTCATTTATAACAGACATGGGGACTTACTGTTATAAAGTAATGCCATTTGTCCCAAAAAACGCCGGTGCCACATACCAAAGGTTGGTGATCAAAATATTCCAAGAACATTTAGGGAAAACCATGGAAGTCTATATAGATGATATGTTGGTCAAATCCCAACAATCAAGGAATCATATACATCACCTGACTGATACATTTCATATTCTCCGTAAATTCAATATGAAGTTGAATCCCGAGAAATGCGTGTTTGGCATTTCATCAGGTAAGTTTTTAGGTTTTCTTGTTTCTAACCGTGACATTGAAGTAAATCCTGCACAGATTAAAGCTATAGAAGAAATTCCCAATATGCTTACAAGTAAGAAAGAGGTACAGAGACTGACGGGAAGAATAGCAGCTTTGGGAAGATTTATTTCCAAGTCATCAGAAAAATGCTTTAAGTTCTTTTCAGCTCTTAAAAAGCAAGATCCGTTCGAGTGGTCTGAAGAATTTCAGCAAGCACTCAAAAGGTTGAAAGCATATTTGTCAAACCCACCGTTTCTCACAAAACTAAAAGAGGGGGAAAGGTTGCTTATCTACCTTGCTTTTTCAGAAGTAGCGGTGAGTGCTGTTTTGGTTCGTGAGATCAAGGTAAACAATCTCCTATTTACGATGTTAGCAAATTATTACTAGATGCTGAAACACGATATCCTCAACTAGAAAATCTTACACTTGCTAATCATGGCTTCTAGGAAGTTAAGGCCCTATTTTTAATGTCACCCTATCTCTGTAGTAACTACTTATCCCTTACGTAACATACTACACAAACATGAGTTATCAGGTAGATTAGCCAAGTGGGCTATAGAATTAAGTGAATATGACATTACCTATCAACGTAGAACTGCAATAAAGTCACAGGTGTTAGCAAATTTTTTGGCCGATTTTAGCCAAGGGATGCAATCGGAAGCAGAAACAGAACTACAAATATTCGATGGATCTAATCTAGAAAGTTGGACCTTATTTACTGATGGCTCATCAAATGTGAAAGGAGCAGGTCTAGGAATTGTTTTAATACCACCTACGGGTGAAACCATACGACAAGCTATTAAATGTCATCAGGTGAGTAACAATGAAGTAGAGTATGAAGCTGTGATTGAAGGTTTAGAACTGGCATGCGAACTTGGCATAGAACATGTTGTAATAAAAAGCGATTCGCAGCTTGTAGTTAACCAGATGCTGGGGACTTATACGGCTAGGGAGGCAAGAATGCAGCAATACTTGGAGAAGGCACGAGATCTAGTGAGACAATTCCAAACTGGAAAGTTGTGCAAATAACACGAGAGGAGAACGTTGAGGCAGATGCCTTGGCTAATATTGCATCTGTGGCAGACGTAACAAATGATGAAAATGCTTCTGTAATACATCTATTCCATTCAGTACTTGATCAAGATAAAAATGAGGTAAATTTCAATAATTTAACTTGGGATTGGAGGAATGAGATTATCGTTTTTTTTGCAGTATGGAATTGTCCCTGAAGATAAGAAAAAGCTCACGCACTTCGCAAAAAGGCTGCTCGCTGCTGTTTAAAGCAAGGCAATCTTTATCGTAAAATGTTCGGTGGTCCTTTAGCAAAATGCCTTGGACCTTCTCAAACAGATTATGTGATGAGAGAAATACACGAGGGACATTGTGGAAATCAAGCGAGAGGAAGATCTTTAGTGAAAACCATGATTAGAGCAGGCTATTATTGTCCAAAAATGGAAGAAGAAGCGGAAAACTTTGTAGCTAAATGTGACAAGTGCCAAAGATACAATAACAATATGCATAGACCCACGAAATTGTTACATCCAGTCATTTCTCCATGGCCTTTTATAAAGTGGGGGATGGATATCGTGGGTCCACTACTACAAGCAAAAGGCAAGGTAAGAGTTTTGCTAGTACTCACTGATTACTTTACTAATTGGGTAGAAGCAGGTGCTTTTAAATAGGTACGAGAAAAGGAAGTTAGAGATTTCATTTGGCGAAATATCATATGCCGATTCGGTGTACCAAAGGAAATTGTATGCGACAAAGACCACAGTTTATAGGCACACAAATCACAGAGTTTTTTCAAAGTTGGCAAATCAAAAGGATTACCTCAACACTTTACCATCCAGTAGGTAATGGACAAGCTGAATCGACGAATAAAGTCATTATTAATAATATAAAAAAACGTTTGGAGGAATTCAAAGGTAACTGGCCAGAGGTGTTACCTAGTGTTTTATGGGCTTATCGCACGACATCAAAAACAAGTACGAGGGAAACACCATTTTCACTGGTATACGGAGCTGAAGCCTTGACCCAAGTCAAGATAGGGGAGCCGAGCACAAGATATGCACAAGCAACTGAGGAATCTAATGAAGAAGAAATGCGAATAAACTTAGATTTACTTGAGGAAAGGAGGGAAGTTGCATTAATAAGAATGGTAGCACAAAAACAGGTTATGGAACGATATTATAATCGTAAAGCTCGCCTAAGATATTTCAAGATTGGAGAGTTCGTACTCAAAAAGGTTTTTCAATCTATGAGAGCGACCAATGCAGGAAAGTTAAGTCCAACTTAGGAAGGACCTTATAAGATCCATGGTATCGTATGAAAGGAAGCATACGAGCTTGAAACAATGGATGGTAAGATTTTACCTTCGCATTGGAATGCCGTTCATTTGAAGAGATATTATTTCTAAGGAAAAGAAGTATCCACGGACAGGTACCCTCATTTTCAAAATTTATTTTTTGAATTATTAAAATTTTACTAATAATTTTAGATGATAGGCAAAAAGCTAACCCGTACTAAATGATGAGTCACAACCTGCAAGCACGTGGAAAAACATAAATTTCCAGTCTAGGGTTACAATTTATTCTAATGGAAATTCAAACAGGCTTAGCAGTCTTCATCTACAATCGCACTTTCGAGTCTTGTATGTTTTTTCCTTTTCAGGAAAAGGACCAAATAAGAGGAGTAAATAAGTGCTTTTTCATACTTCAAAGCTCTAACACTTGGGGACTATATAATATACGACATACGTATAAAGAAGACAAAGAAGACTAAGAAGATAGTTGAAAGTACAAATCAAAGCCTTAAAGTCTACTTATCAAATGAGTCAAGTTCAGAGCAAAGTTACGAGCTAAATAACACAAATCTATTCGAAAAACCTTATAGATTTCAATTTTTTTTATGATATCTAGGTTAAAGGCAATGTATAGAAACAGGTTGTAAAGGAAAACCTTGAGTTTTATTTTTCTCTTTTGAAATCTGTTGTAAAAGAAAACAGTTACGAGAAAAGTTATAGAAGTTATTTGAACACATGTAAGATGTTATTTAAACTTGACAAAGTTCAAATGTAAACTTTATCAAAGTTATTTTAAGAAACATGTGTGTTCCTATTTCTTTTGTCGTACATTTACACCATTATGAAGTTGAGACGTCTTCTTCATTAAGTGTTGAAAATAAAAGGGCCCTCTTATATAAAATTCATGTGTGATTCTAAAATCCATGAGGTTAATAAAGCATTTTATAAGACAAAAAATGCAAAAAATGGGTAAAACATAAACCCACGAATTAATTAACAAGTCCTTAAAAGTATAAAGGCAAAGACGAGCGAGACAAGAGCTCAAAATAACTAAGTTAAAACAGAAAACTTCTTAATATTAAAAAGTTCAGACTAAGTACAAAACTTAGTCGTAAACTATTTATCCTTTACACAAAAGTGCCCTGAAAAGGTCCGGGGACTTATCTTTTCCAAAAAAAAAAAACCCAAATGGGACCGGGGGTTACAACCACATCCACAAAAGAAAAAAAAGGAAAGTAACATGTCATAAACTTTTCACTGAGGGGCTGAAGAAGGAACTGAAATAGGGTCTTTGGCAGCAGAAGGTTCGAGATGGATTGAAGGAGTTGGAGCATTCACCGTACCCATATCATCTTCAATGTACTCGGGAATATCAGCCATGGGAGAAGAGAAATCTTGGTTTTGCTGAGCTTTTTCAATAGTCTCTCTTATTTTGGCTAACTCAGCATCCAAACTAAAGCCCTCCTGGCTAACTTCCACTAGGGTATCATGGCGTGTGTTTAAAATTACATAACTCACTTCCATTGCAGTTTTGCCCTCAAGAATTTCGTAATCTTGTTCCCAATGGTCAATCTCGTTCTTAAGCTTTTCATTTTCAGCAAGGGTAGAATCATAAGAAGCTTGAAGAGGAGCGAGTGAACTCTCTAAAAAATTGACCTTGTTAAAAGACTCACGAAGATCATCTTGGTTCTGAGAGAATGTTTGCACGAGTTCACCAGCATAAGCTTCCGTCTTGCTTAGCAAAGCCTTCAGTTCTCTGATTTCCTCACTAGATTTGGAAAGCTGCTCAAAAAAAGATGTTTCGAGGAGATTCTTGTATTTATCAACTTGATACGAGGAAGCCTTCTCGATTACTAACTCCGAAGTTAAAATCTTCAGTTTCTGCTCCAAGGTACACTTACTTTCTTCCAACGCTTCCATGTCAATTTGCAGACCTTCATACTGTTCTCTCCAGTTGTCCGCTTCAACTTGATAATCAAGCATTAATTGCTCCGTTTGGAAAACTCTCTTCATCATCTCCGTGCCAACTAAATTGATCTAAAAAAAGAGAGAAAAAAAAGAGAGTGAGTAAGAACCTTAAATAGAAGAAATATGAGGTAAAGTGTAAAAAAATATACCCTTAAGGATGACGTTCATCCAAGTCAAAGAGTTGTGACTCTCAAGCTTGGATTTCTCAACTGGACCAATCAGAGGCTTTAACCACACACATCAACCCCACCTAATTTTCGCAAAAGGTTACCATCGGCAGGAACCTTGTTGATAACCTGCCTCATAGCTTCGCCTCCACTTGAAGAACCAACCTCAGTATGATGGATAGTTGTAGAAGGAGCTATAGAAGAAGTCAAAACAGCCTGGGGAGGAACAGTAATGGCAACAGTCACAACTGGTAAGGGAGATATTACAGGAACAGGCATAGAAAATAAGGCAAGGGGAACTTCATCAGAAACGGGACATAAACTCTCACTATCAAACCCACGGGCTAAAAGCTGATCAACAGAATCATGAGCAGCCACGGGAGTGTCATCATTGGAGATCATCAAAGAAGCTTCAATAGGCTCGGTTAGAGGAACATAACGAGGAGGAGATGCTTCATCATAAAACATAATGTGTCTTCTAGCCCGTGGCCTTTCTATCAAAGAACTCCCGTCTTGTTCTTCTTCTTCTTCTTCAGAATATTGGTCAGTAGAAGCTTTCCTTTTCGATGAAGAACCCATAACAATCTCTTGGGATCTTTCCAAGAAAACTATGGAAGCTATGACGACCTCAACACTTATTCCTCGAATGGGAAATCCTGATAGAAAGAAGGATTAAAGCAAATTTTAAGGAAAGAAATGAATGTAAGTGTAAAGAACATGAAAGAAAAAGCATTTACCGTGAGTTTTCACTTTCCAACCAAACCGATGAGAAAGGTTTTTCCAAGATCTACCTTCCATCGGAGCAACATTTAACAGATTTTCTACCCTATCACGGAAATTGGAAATTTCACTAACAATTCCCATGGTTGCTGAAAAAGAAGAAGGATTTAAAATGACAACCATCAAAAAAGCAAAATAAGAAGGGGGCATAGAAAAGTTATGAAAAGAAAACTTACGTGCAAAATTTCATTTCTTAGGAAATGAAACATTCTCTTCACCCACCAAACCAACAGTGGGGGCAGCGACAAACCTGGCATACCAGCCACGGTCTTTATCGTCCTCTGGGCTGACCAAAACTCTTTTACTTCTTGCTACTAAGGTAAAAATTCCATGACGGAAAAGCTTGGGAGAATAAAGATGGATTAAGTGGGAGAAAGTAAAATGCAAGCCAGCCATGTTGGCCAAATGCCTCAAATAAGCAACTGCCCTCCACACGATAGGGCCAATTCGTCCTAAGCAAACATCGAAAAAATGACAGAATTCGAGGATAACCGGGTCAATAGGGGGTTTGAAATTCAAAGTAAAAGGGTATGTATATACGAAAGAAAACCTCATTAAATAAGAAGTGATTCTTTGGTTTGCATTATGGATTATAATGGGAAAATGATGACTCCAATAGCAGTCTCTACGAACCACGGAAATCAAATTTTTAGTGATCTAGATTGGGTAAATATTATCACGATCTAATGAAGACATAGAAGAAACTTGGTTTCTGATGGACTCTCTATCATTATAAAAAGATAGTTCAGCAGGAACAATTTCATCAACCAAAGGTTCACGAAGAGGTTCATTGGGTTCTTTATTTCTAGATGAAGACCTTTGAGAAAGGGAACCTCTAATTCTAGAAAAGCACTGAGAAGTTGCAGAACCAACCGGGAGGTGCCACGTGTCGAGAGCATTAAATGGAAGTGACATATGAAGCATCAGTTCCAGAGAAGAAATAATGGTGGCAAATATTCTCGCTTTTATGAGATCCACTTGCCAAATATTCTATTGAAGAAAAATGGCAAGTGGGGGGACTATCTGTATTGGGAAAAATTGAGTTCTTGTATGGAATTAAATATGATGTGATATATCATGACACGTGAACTAGTAGAAGAGTGACTGATTGACCAAGAAAAAGGCACCAACTTCAACATGCACGGGCAGAGGAAGGACAAAAGCTCGTACCTATTGATATTCAACAGTTAATCAGAAGAATGAACCATTGTAGCAAAAGCGGTACAAATAAGAATCATTGGTAATTAATAGGCATTAATTACGGAAAGCATTATGGAATTTGTATAGAATCAGTTATGATTACCAATTATAACGTTACATTAATGTCATTAATTGTCATGAAAACTCTATTACTTCGAGATAGCTATAAAAGGGGGAAGATTGAACATTTGTAGGGACACAAAATACTATTGCAATATACTAATCTATTTTGCTTTCTTCAACTTGTTAAATTCGATTTCTATTTTACATTTAATTATCAGTAACCCGAGTTCTTCTAAAATAAAGCTTTGACTGAAATCCTAATTTTTGGTTAAACATCTAAGGCTTTCTTAGAAGTGCAAACTGCATATTATCATCTGCGGCTGTAGGTTATGAAGAAATTCCCATAAGAGAAATGTGCAAAGTGCGGTTCGCACATGATATGTGAGGCCGCATAAACTGGGTCAGAGCAAAAGATTAGAGAACCTAAATCTCAAGTCCAACAAAAATACGGACCGCACAATTATTGTGCGGCTCCAGAAGAAAAGCTACGCGGCCACAATCACATTTGTGTGGACAGCAGAAGAGCAAGCTGTGGCCGCAGACATTATTGTGCGGACCTTACAAAGAGAGCAGTGCAACCGCAATCCAGAATTATGCGACCGCAGATTTCCAACCCTGTCATGACTGAAGAAAAGTGTGAACTACACATGGAATTGTGCGGCCACGAAACCTCCAGAAGGGCATTTTTGTTCGAAAATTCCAGCCCTGTATAAATAAAAGAGTTTCACTTTTTTAGGTCAAGTTTTGACATCAGCTGCTACAACAGACGGTTTCTTTTACTCTCATTAGTAGTTTTTGCTATATTGAGTTTTTGATTGATTTCATCATTTTAATTATCAATATGGGTTTAAGTATCATTTCTTCTTTTGCTTCTTCTATTTTAAGCATGAATGGCTAGATTTTCACTAGGGTTGTAACCCAACACTAGAGTGTAATCTTAATGGATGTTTGATTTATTGCTTGTTTATGGTTGGATGTTTATTATTTAGCCCCGTTCTTGCTTTTAATTGTAGAATTAATGGTTGTAAATATTAGCTCATGCCTATTTCACTTGGCTTCTACTTGAGAAAGAGAGACTTAGTCTAGGAAAGCTTGACTAACAAGAAATTGGGTCAATCTAGAGATTCATAAGCCCAATTAAAGGGTTGAACCTAGAGATAGTAAAATCCGACTTGAGCTTTTATTAACCATTTTGTGTATCACCATTTGGACTTGAGAAAGCCAAATTGGGTAAAGTCACTCTCTGATCGAGAGGTATTGAGTGGGTAATAGAATGTTGATAGACATAATACACCTCGACCGTTAAAACAAGCTTTAAAGTACAGCCCATTAGGAAAAATCTATGTGAAGGTCATAGCCTATGTCTTTTATATCATTTGAAAAACAACAAAAATAATTTTCTAATTTAATTCTTAGTTTGCAATCTTAGTTTAAATTAGATCGAGAAACAACCCAAGTCCGTAAAATTGTAAATTGAGACAATTTAGGCTCATATACTATAATATATACCCAAAAGTCACATTCATAGCTCCCTGTGGAAAATCGACCCTGACTCCTTGTTGGTATTACTATTGCATCGACCGTTTCATAACCTTGGATAGAGGTATGACTTGGATGAGATCATAGGCCAAAGGTGGGGGGTTAGTTACAGACAAGGGAGGAAAAAGTCATCCTTAACAACCTTACAAGAAACCTAAAAGTAGTTTTAAGGGAGGAAACCAGCAGGACTTCAAGAAGATCCCTAATGTCTATTGGACATGTGGGGAAAGATACCACTCAGGTCATATATGCAAGTCCAAACAACTAAATGTTATCATATGGGAGGAAGGGCTTGAGAAGGATGATAAATCAGAGGAAGGAAAAATAGTTGAGGAACAAGAAGACGAGGCCATCTGCCTTAATGCCCTGACTGGAACTGAGGTACCTTACACCATCAAGTTGCAGAGAATAGTAAAGAAGAGGCCTATACTTATTTTAGTGGACATAATGAGCACTCATAGCTTCCTAAATCCATCTAGTAGGATGTCCTAATGAGAGTGACAGTTGCAGATGGCAACCGTATAATGAGTCTGCAAAGTTGTACTGATTTCAAGTGGAAGGCAGGTGAAATAAAATTCACTGATAAGCTGAGGATTCTAAAGCTAGGGGGTTGTGATGTGGTGCTCATAGAAGATTAGCAAAGGGCACACAATCAAGTTGCCTTTGATTATGAGCAGTATAGGGTCAAGGTTAAGCATCAGGGCAAAAGGGTGATACTGCAAGGGATACTCGCTGCAGGAGCACAAGTTATTTGCCAAGAGGTCTAAATGTACTTTTGCCAAACTATAGGTGAAGTACATAAGGCATATTATTAACATTGATGGAGTACAAACTATCCCTTATAAGGTGAAAGCCATGCAGAATTGGCCAAAACCTACAAATATTATGTGTCAAGGCCCAACTTTGGCTATGCCAAACTACCAAATGACATTCACCATTTAATTTGGTGCATGCATCTGGGATTGCTGCAGTTCTCATTCAAGAAGGTATACCTATTGCATTTCTTAGTAAGGCTTTAGCCCTAAGGCCAGGGGTTAAGTATATGTATGAAATGAACTAATTATAGTCATAACTACTGTAGAAAGATGGAGGCAGTATGCGGGGTGGGGATGGGGGGATTTTATCACAAAAATAGAGCATTTTAGTTGTGACACGCGTCAGACTTCCTTTTAATTTCTACGATTGATTCAAATTCATAACATATTCATAACTTGGACATATCAGTAACTAATGCGAGTAAGTAAAATAAAAATTATTATATTTTGGGTATTTGTAACACTCTAAAGGAGTTCTTTAGCACAATCCAACTCATTGACCATCTTGTACCTTAAATTGGGCAGGAAACTAAAGACTGCCGTTTTTACGGAGGCAATGTTGTTCAGTGACAATTGTACCTCATCCCACTGCCCCGAAATTTCCACTCATCAATGTAAGGAGATACCAATTCGATGAACTGGGCATCAAGTAAATATCCATAACTTTGTAGAATTATTAATTTTAAACTTCCAGTCATAACATGCAAATGTTGGATACCCCAATTTTTTTTTAAAGCCACATACTCCAATTTGGGACATCCAAGTATAACCTTTTCCATCACTTAATCCTTCAAACATAGATTTGACATGGAAAGTGAAAGCATATCTCTCAAATTAATGCTAGCCTAAGGATTGACATTGTAAGCGCAAAATATTAACCTCTTAAACAAACAATTAAACCTTAATTGTGGAAACTAGTACCTTGAGCGAGTGCGATTGTACAAACCGAGTGAAAAAGAGTTAATTTTTGTATCTTGAATTGAAAAGTAAACCCATAAATCGACATCATTGAGAAAAATAGTTATCATAAGTGAGAAACACGCTAAAGTATTTGATTTTGTAGCACTTTCTCCAATATGGAAGTTCTCCATTGATGGTATTCAAGAAGTCCAACATATCCTTTCTATCGCACGAGAAATCGCCCAATGAGTTGAAATATAGTGATACCGAAATAAATTTCCAGAAGAACCTCCATTTCCGTGAGAGCGAGGTGGTTCTCACTATTTCCTTCCTCAACAAGAACGACACAATATGTAAAATTCCTCCGGTAAATTAGTTAGTCTATCCAATTTCTGAGTTTCCAGTTCCTTATTTGTATCGTCATTGGAAGAGACATAAGGGAAGAGAAGTTCATCTTTCTTTTTTGACCAAAGGCTTCTCAATAAAACTCGTGGAGTAAAGCTAAATTTTAATAAGGAGCCTTAATTTTTTTCTTTGGGTATAGTATAGTTATCTTGCAAACATAGTATTAATATTATATTGGTTTCTTTCTTTCTTTCTTTCTTTCTTTCTTTCTTTCTTTCTTGTTGTCTATAGTATAGTTATCTTATAAAATATAATATTAATATTCACATTGATAGGAAAATTTAGTTAATAAGATGTTATCCACGTATTTATAATTCGTTACTTTGGATCTTATTGTAAAAAATATTATTTATCAATATGTATATTTGAGTAGCTTAGTTCAAAGTTCTAATATATTTCTATTGTTAAAAAATAGATAGTCTTTCTTTCTATCTTTATAAGAATTTTGTATTTTTTTCTTTTTTCTATAAATTTTAATATTGTCTAAGCAAAAATAAGATAGTAAATTCACAACTAAAAAATATTTTTGGGACCCCAAAATTTAGAGAGCCTAAAGTAAAGGCTTTACCAGCCTGCCCCTTGAGCCACCCTGCTTTATTGTTGGGGGAGCAAAAACTTACACACATTCTCGCTTGGTCAAAATGTCAAAGAGTTTCTTTTCTTTGAACACTCTGGTCAAATGAACCGTTGGATCAAATCGAATGAAGGGGCGAGATTAAGAGTTTCTTTTCTTTGAGAACAGACTGGTAGAGTTGTCAAGTGAATTTTGGGTAATCGTTGGATCACATCAAATGAAAGGGGTGAGATTGGGAGTTTCTTTTCTTTGAACAGACTGGTAGATTTGTCAATTGGATTTTGGGTAACCGTTGATCAAATAGAATGAAGGGGTGAGATTGGCTCATTGAGGACTAACGGTGAAAGTTATTTACTAATAAATACTTTCTGTTGAAAGTGTTCTCCATTCGCGCTGCCATGAATGCCATGTAACATGTTTGGTCTTTATTATATGACATGTGGATTTGTGGGTCCTATAATATTTATTAAAAAAATTGATATTACGTTATACAAAATTAGTAACATTATCATATCCAAACATAAAAAAAAAAGGATCAGAAATTTTACCTCCAAGAAGCCATTAGTATCAGTAGCCAAAGCTTGCAAAGCTATCTGTGCTTCACTCAACTGAAGGTCACCCTTGCTGGAATATGAAATTAATAATTTTTTCACACAGATCTGGATAAATTTCATTATGGAGAGAGTGATTACCGAATGAAAGAGTCAGAGGAAGAAGAAGAATCAGTGAAATTAGGAGTAGAGGCGTAAATTCCTTCGCTGCCACTATGGACAATAAATGCATTGCCTTTGCTCACGAATTTCTCATCATTGTAGTCATGCACTGAAGCTTCTGTGAAATGGAGCTAACCTAACCATTGTAGGATTACTCCTGAAGCTCCAGCTGACTTCAACCACCGCATTTAACCCTATCAGAAAATAAAAAAATTTACAAGATAGGGTTGGGAGTTTGCTTAGGAAGATGAGAGAGGTGGAAGGAGAGGGAAAAAGAGAAGGGGAGAGAGAAAAATCTTTTATTTATTTTTCTTTTTTCTTTCTTATTTATTTTTATTCTATTTCTAATATTTTTTTAATAGAAATAAAACTATTCACGCACTTTGGCAGCGTGATTTGCACACAATTTAGCCATGTCAGCTATGCCACTTCCACATAGGCTTGGTCAATGATCAAATGTGTTTATTAGTATTCATCCCGTCAAGTTGAAGTATTCAAATAGGAAAAATATAAGTTCATGCATCGGCTTTACAAACCGGTACAAGTTTAAGTGGCCAGGAAGCCATTACCCCGAGGTAATTTAAAGAGAAACTTTCAGAAACCACTATGTTTTAGTGGTTATTAGCTACTTGTAGCTATTATTTACTATATTATTTCCTATAACTATGTTTTCAGATTTTTAGAGTGTATTCGATGTATTTAAGCTATTGTATTCATGAATACAATAACATTTCTAGGCGTGAAATAAGGGATTATAGCTAGACAAATTTTTATATTCGAGTGTATTCAATTGTATTCATGGCGTGAAACGTGAGATTACAACTGGATATATTATTGTATTCGATTGTATTCACGGCGTGAAACAGGAGATTACACTGTTTTTAAACGGAAAATGAATCAATTAACATAATAGACTCCTAATATAGCTCAACAAACTAAATTATAACATAAAATTTTTGTATTTTCAGTTATAAAAAAGATTTTCAACCAAAAAATACCCCAAAAACATAACAATCTTCAGAGAAATTATATAATACATTTGAATACATAAATTATATAAATTAAAAAAACATATGAATACATTCATGGAATATAGAGAGACGGTGAATACAATGAAATACAGCAGGATACATTGAAATACAATGAAAAAAAAGACAATGAATACAATGAAATACATAGAATACAACGAGATATATTGAAATACAATGAAAAAAGACAATGAAATACATAGAATACAACGAGATACATAGAAATACAATGAAAAAAATATAACAGACTCTAGCAGTTGCTCAGCCCCAAACTCCATGTCATTGTTCAAGAATAACCTTGTCCAGTTGATAGCAGATTTCGATCCTTTATTGGCAGCCTCAATTTACCCTAAAAATTCCTTTCAAAAATACCTGCGCCATATGCAATCCTCTTAAGTTTATTTGGGTCTTTTCACAAGCATTTTAGGTGTGGATAGTTGGTGGTTTCTTTCTCCTTCTGGTTGAGAGTCGGTAAACATAGTTGTAGACTAGCAGGAACTCTCCACAAACCTGAACTATCCATAATTTTTTCTTGATTATAGTGGATCTGTTTGTTGTTGTGCAACTTGATTCTTCTTTTATGATCTAGCTTCAATTCGAAACAATCTGCTAAATTTTCATTGTCAGCCTCAATTTACCTTTCAATAGCAGATTTCGAACGTCCATCTTTCTCTCTAGGGCTTGATTTCGACATTGATTCAGAGCCCCAAGCTACTGACAATGAAAATTTTGTTCGACAATGGAGATGAATCAGTGGAAAATTATGGTTGTATTCATGGAGAAAGACTGGCGTATAGAAAGAGAAGGTGGAGAAAAATCTAAAAGAATAAAAGAGAAAAATAATACAAAGCGTATTTTATGGCTTAAGGGTAGAAGGTGACCATAAATAAATATTTGGCTATAAAAATTAAAAGATAGCTATGGAATATATTTTTTTAAAAGGGTTCTATTTAAAATAAATAAGATATCAACCTTTGCTATAGGAGATAATCCTTTATGTAATTTGGACTCGTAGTTCTTCTTTTTTGGTAACTTTAAAAGATGTACAATATTTTGCAGAACGGTAATTTTTATTCTTATTTTATAAAAACATGAAATCAATTGAAACTCTACCCAAAATATTAAAAAACATCTGAATGAAAAAAGAGAAGAATATACATCCCTCTTTTAATTCTTCGAGCAATAAATCTTAGTTATTCTAGTAGCTGAAGAGGTTTTCCTTCAAAGATACTAAAAAAGATAAAGAAAGAGAAAAGCAACAATAACAAAAAGGATGTCATTGTCCAATTATCGATTTTATCATCATGTTTCAATTAAGCTGAGGTTTTACTCAAGAGATATTATAAAAACTTATATGATTTTATTACAAAAAGGATGAGGGTAAATTTTATATTTGATGTTTGATTTTTAATTGGAAAAGAAAGAAAGGAAATCATGAGGCCAAGACAAACAAAGGAGAATCAAGAATGTGGAAAGCAAACAGGCAGACTTAAATGACATAAATTAAGAAAGCATACATAAAATAAAAAGAATTATTTATTTGAATATATATTATCCTTTAAAAATATATTATATATTAGAAAATAATGCATTTAAGTATTTTTCTAATATTAAAATTTTGAAATTTAACTAAAATTTCGGCCAAAATTTTAAAATGAATCAGATTTTATTTCTATAAATCTCATATTTAATATATTTAGGTCCTTAAAATTAATGTTGATTTAATAGACGATAGTTGAAGAATTTGTGTTTGCAAAAAAAAAAAAAAATATTTACTAACTAACGTCAATTGTTCATATTCTCTTCTTTTGCCATTAAAGATATGTTTTTCTGTTATGAAATACATATTATATGTACTATTATAGTTGTAACTCTTGCACCTCCATAATCTCCTCGTGATCTTTCTCCATGATCTCAATAGTTAATACCATATTTATAACATCCATTTGTATTACCTCAATGTCATCCTATAAATAGAGGGTTCGGGTATCACATTGTACACACTTAAAAATACTTGATGAAATAAGAAAGTTCTCTCTTTCCTCTCTACATCTCTTATCTATTTTCTTATTTTATTACTTTGAGTGTAATTTCTTAACATGTTATTAGCACGAATTGCCAAATTTGTCGGACGAAAGCCTTCCATGGGAGCTATAACTGCTTTTGCTACTTTGCCAAGTGATAAGTTGATTGATACTTATTTGTTCTTTTCAGTTACTTTCTTTGATTTGATTTTTGGCACAACCAAGATTAGTTGGTTATGGGCCTAATCCTGCATGAATTAATATTTGGTGCAAACAGCCAAATCAAATCACATGACTAAATTGTTACTAGAAATACGTGATAAAGACAGTACTGCAGTAATAGTATTCATATATTATCCAGCATTGTTACTAGATGCATGTGCTATCTTTAGTTATGTTAAATGGCTTGTATAATTTGGTGATTGCACAATATATTTAAGCTAAGGTAATCGGATATCTTGATGGTTTAGACATGTTTTAGTGTTATATAATATACGATTTTCGATAAGGTATTATTCTAACTTAATATCATATTTGGGAACTACATCGCTTTATTCACATTAATTACCAACGTAATATTTATGTTTGGTTAGATAGATGTTGATATCGAATCTCAACAAATCTTCCGAGTAAGCTCTACAGAGTAAGTTAAAGTGTCTACTGCATCAATGTCTAAATGAAAAATACAACAATAGTAAAAGTAAAAGAATGTGACTCCGAGGCCTGCGGACGTAGAGCAAGTATACCTTGAAGTCCACAAGCAACTTGTCAAACCAACTCTAGCGTCCGACACAACAGACGTACTTGTATTTGCACAAAAAGATGTGCAGAAACGTAGTATGAATATACCCCAACGATATCCAGTAAGTATCGAGCCTAACCTCGGTAGAACAGTGACGAGGTCAGGTCAAGACATCTACTAGGATATAAATAACAATATGAAAACATAAGAACGAATAATAATGGAAAGCGGAGAAATCTGATACAAAATAAGATAATAACACGAACTAACACCGAAATTTAAGCATGGAAATAACATAAAAGAAGCAATAAAAGAGAACCACAATGATCATATACGAACAATAACTGATAGAACCAGGAAGAACAAAATAACAAGAAATGTTCCCACCAAAACTCTTTGCAACATGAGATAAACAACAAGAATTACAACGAGGTACCGCCTCATGTACAATAAGAATCACAACCGAGGTACTGCCTCATATAAATCAAGAATCACAACCAAGGTACCACCTCGTATTCAATTTTTTTAATTTCAATCACAATCTTTCCTTATACCGATGCGTGAGCCTTACATTTGAAATAGGTTTTGAAAATAGTTTTTCTGAAATAGCTACACATACCTTAGCCCACTTTATGACACGCGTGGCTTCACGTAGTTCCCCTACAAGCAACACGAACATAAATCTCACTTTATACCGCTGCATGCACATTAACCCCAAGCCTTATATCGCCACATGCACGTCAATATCACATCACAATAAAAACTCGCACCACAAATGCCCATTTATCACAACTTGCCAATAATCAACAATATCAATATCTCCATAACAATAGCCCACGGCTCCGCCATAACATGTACAAGAATATCAATAACAACAATAAATGTAAAATGCTCAACAATGAAGATGTCTCAACAATAACAATTTTGCTTCAACGTAACAACGACTTTCATGACTTCAACACGAATAACTGAATAATGAGAGAGATAATGTGTAACCACGATATTAAATGATAATACTCACAGTGGAAGAGATAACGTACAATAATGACTTCAAATAATGAAAATCAACAATGAAAGAGATAACATGAGCAATAACTTCAAGTAATGATAATCAATAATGAAAGAGATAACATGAACAATAACTTCAAATAATGATGATCAATAATGAAGGAAATAACATGAAATAATAATAGAGGCAACAATTTCAATTAACGCATGAGAGCAATTTATCGATTCGGATGTAGAACAAGTATTAACAAAATTATTTATGGCATGTAAGGATAGACTAACAAAAGTAAGAATAGATTGACTATGAGAATTTAGAACATGATACAACAATTGAATTAAAACACCGGTCAACCACCATGCACAACCTGTGCGGTCTACCTTGCATAAACGGCTTTCACATAACACCAATCAAACAATACCAATCCTAAGGGTAGTCTTCCCACACAAGGTTAGGCAAGATACTTATCTCAACTAGGCCAATTCAACCCTCGAAAATAACTTTTCCCCTAAAATTCGCCTCCACACGGCCCAAATCTAACCAAAATAGATTTAATATCATCAAACAATGCGAGAAAAATCAACTACAATAGAAAAAGCTATGATATTATATTTTTCCAAAAAAAGACAACATAAGTCAACTCGGGGCTCGTTCAGTCAAAATCCGGGTCCAATGGTTCCGACTACCCATGACCCCATGAGTTCATCCATGTGATTAGTTTCAAAATTCGAGTCCAAATCGACTCTCATAACTCAATTTCTTATTTTTCACAAAATTGAGAGAATGTTAAAATGTAAGATATAATGATGGAATATGATTAGAAATAGATTAGAATTACTTACCCAAAGTTTGTATATGAAAATTCCCTCTCTAAATCGCCTCCTACCGAGTCTAAGGTTAAAAAATGAGAGAATGTTTTGAAAAATCTCGTCTCCAAGCCCTTTATACCAACTGCAGTTGTCGTATTTGCAACACAAGGTTCACATTTGCAAACCCTAGCAATTGCAGACCAGGGCTCGCATTTGCGAACCCTGACAACCTCATGCATCATCGCAATTACGAGAAGAGGCTTCGCAATTGCATATTGGACAGCATCGCAAAAACGAACAAACGTTCGCAAATGCGAACTAAGTCATAAGCCTGCAAACTTCACAAATGCAAAGTGGTAATCGCAATTGTGACATCTGAGCCCCCACTGTAACCTTCACAATTGCAATGTTGGTGCTCACAATTGCGATACCTATGCACCAGCAATACCAGTAGTTCATTTTCAATGCAATCCATTCTAAAACATGTCTGAAACATATCCGAGCCCCCCGGGCTCCAAACCAAACATCCTCACATTCAAAAACATCATACAAACTCTCTCGCACGATCAAAACACAAAAATAATATCTAAAACTACCAATCGAACACTAAAACAGATGAATTTTAAATTAAAGTTCAAGAATCTCTAGAATTACAACAAAACGCCGAGTCCTATCAAATCAACCCCAAATGGTATCAAATTTTGCATACATGTCTTAAATAGCATAACATACCTATTCCAAGTCCTAAAATAAAATTCCGAGCTCGATATCTAAAAGTTAACCTAAGGTCAAACTTTTTAACTTCAAATTGCCAAATTTTGGCAAATCAACCTATGGACTTTCGAAATAAATTCCGCTTCAAATTGCCAAATGTTGGCAAATCAACACAAATTAACCTACGGACTTTTGAAATAAATTCCGGGCATACGCCCAAGTTCTTAATCACGATACGAAGCTATCGGCCATCAAAATATAGTTTCGAGGTCGTTTCTACAATTTGGTCAACATTTCTAACTTAAACTTCTAAGTCAAGAATCAAAGGATCCAAATCAACCCAAAAGCTTCCTGAAACGAAACTAACCAACCCCACAAGTCATAAAATCATAAAACCACATGTGTGAAGCATAAAAAGGGGTAACAGGGCGCAATTACACAAAACAATCGGTCAGGTCATTACATTCTCCCCCTCTTAAAACAAACGTTTGTACTCGAACGTGCATAAGGACATGCCTGAAGTGATCAATTGATAAGGATAAATACTCCGCATGTCGTGCTCGGTCTCCCAGGTCGCTTCCTCGACCGGATGACCTCTCTATTGAACCTTCACTGAAGCAATATTCTTTGATCTCAACCTCCGGACTTATCTGTCCAAGACAACCATAGGTTCCTCAATATAAGTTAGATCCTCATCCAATTGGATTGTGCTTATATCTAAAACATGATACAGATCACCATAATACTTTCGGACCATAGAAACATGGAACACCCGATGAACCGTAGATAAACAAGGTGACAATGCAAGCTTCTGGGCCACCTCACCAATCCTCTCAAAAGTTCCGATATACCTAGGGCTCAACTTTCCGTTCTGCTCGAACATCATCACACCCTTCATGGGTGAAACCCGGAGCAAGACTCGCTCTCCAACCATGGATGTAACATTGTGAATCTTCCAATCCGCATAACTCTTCTATCTAGATTGGGCTGCGCGAAGCCGATCCTAGATCAACTTGAACTTTTCCAAGGCATCTCGAACCAAATCTGTGCCTAATAATTTAGCCTCTCCTGGCAACCAACCAACTAGAGAACGACACCGTTTCCCACATAGGGTCTCATAAGTAGCTATATGACTACTCGATTGGTAGTTGTTGTTGTTGGAAAACTCCACAAAAGGAAAGAACTGATCTCAAGCACCCCCAAAATCCATAACACAGGCACAAAGCATATCCTCCAATATATGAATGGTGCGTTCGGACTGTCCGTCCTTCTGGGGGTGAAATGTTGCACTCAACTTAACCCGTGTGCCTAACTCACACTATACAGCTCTGCAGAAACGCGATGTGAATGGTGTTTGGTCAGAGATGATGGATACAGGTACGACATAAAGTCGGACAATCTCGCGGATATAAACCTGAGCCAGATGCTCTAAATAATAGGTAGTCACTACCAAAATGAAATGAGTCGACTTCGTCAGCCTGTCCACAATCACCCATACCACGTCAAATTTCTTCTGAGTCCGTGGGAGCCCAACAACAAAGTCCATGGTGACACGCTCCCATTTTCACTTGAGAATTTTGAGTCTTTGAAGCAAACTGACCGACCTCTGATGCTCATACTTCATCTGCTGACAATTTAGGCACCGAGCTACATACTCCACTATGTATTTCTTTATTCTCCTTCGCCAATAATGCTGCCTCAAATCTCGATACATCTTAGAAAAACCTGAATAAATGGAGTACCGCGAACTGTGGGCCTTCTGAATAATCAACTCACGTAACCCATCTACATTGGGCACACAATATCAACCCTGCATCCGTAACACACCATCATCTCTAATAGAAACCTTCTTGCCATCACCATGCTTAATCGCGTCCTTGAGGAAAAGTAAATGGGGGTTTTCATACTGACGCTCTATGATACGATCATATAGACAAGACCAAGAAATCACACAAGCAAGAACTTGACTAGGTTCCGAAACATCCAATCTAACAAATTGGTTGGCTAAGTCCTGAACGTTCAATGTTAATGTCCTCCGATACCGGTAGATATGCTAAACTACCTAAGCTCTCTACCTTTCGACTCAAGACCTCGAACACCACATTGGCCTTCTCGAGATGATATACAACAACAACAAAAACCCAGTACAATCTCACTAGTGGGGTTTGGAGAGGGTACTGTGTACGCAGACCTTACCCCTATCCTGGGGTAAAGAGGCTGTTTTCGATAAACCCTCGACATTCCTCCCTCTAAGAACTCCCCACCTTGCTCTTGGGGTGACTCAAACCCACAACCTCTTGGTTGGAAGTGGAGGGTAAAAACCGAGATGATATAAAATAGTGATATCGTAGTCCTTAAGCAATTCTAACGACCTCCGCTGCCGCATGTTAAGATTTTTCTGTTTGAACAGATGTTGTAGACTTAGGTGGTCGATAAAGACCTCACAAGGGACACCATACAAATAACACCGCCAAATCTTTAATGCATGAACAATGGATGCCAACTCCATGTCGCAGATAAGATAATTCTTCTCACGGGCCTTCAATTGTCGATACACGTAGGTAATCACTCTATGGTAGTGCATTAACACCACGCCAAGGCCAACATGTGACATATCACAATACACAATATAAGACCCTGAGCTTGTAGGCAACACTAACATTGGGAACGTAGTCAAAACAGTCTTGAGCTTTTGAAAAGTCGCCTCACACTCCTCGGTCCATCTGAAAAAGTACCCTTTTGGGTCAATCTGGTCATAAGTGCAACAATAGATGAGAAAACCTCTACGAAACAACGATAATACCTGCTGATACCCAATTTTTCCTTATGTATTTTTATACTCAAAATACTTTCAAAATAGCATATGTATGCATATATGAGCATCCCAAAAGATTTTTGCATTTTAAAAGGATTTTTAAACTAATTTATGGCCTATTTTTACACCATAAATCCCAATAATTATTTTCAAAACTTTCCATTTTGAAGAATAGTTTATTTTATTCTCACATATACATCAAAACATAATTTACATGATTTTTTTTGTATAATTTTACAAGTCCATTTGGTATTTTAAAACTAAGTTGCATGAAATTGCAATTTTAGCCCACTTTCAGATTTAATAGCAATTTTAATTACAAAATCAATCCCAATATTTTTAATTTAATATTTACATATTATTTACTAACTCAACGTTTTTAATTTGATTTTAAACATCTTTTACTATTTTTATAAAATCAAAAGGGAAAAACTAGCTATTTCAATTATGGCCTCAATTACTTTCAATTATAGCCTATTTGGGCATCTCAATTTTGACCCCAAATCCAGCCCAAATCGACGACCCGATGCCATTTTAACCCGGCCCTTTACCCGTTTAATTAAACCCGTCCATTTCATTTTTTAATCATGGTCGTTGATTATTTTGATCAACGGCCCATAACCACTCTTTCGTTTTTAATTTCAAATCACCCTAACCCTACTCTCATTTCCATTTCAGCCGCCGCCCTCAAACCCCCCCTTCTCTCAAAACTCTCTCTAACACTCTAACCCTAGCCGCCCCCTATCGTCTTCTCCGACCAAAATCCCACCGACGTCCATGGTTTCTCAGGCCATGGACGGCCTGCGCTCTCTTCCCTTCACCCCAGATCGTGTTTGTTCAAGGTTTTCAAGGTTCAGCCTCAACAAGGCCTGTTCAGATCCTCCGCCGATTTGTGTTCTTGTGGCTTCTCCGACTCCGTTCCGACGTGTTCGAGCCTCAAGAGCCTAGATATGGTCCATACCTGTTCCAGGCCAGATCCTTTCCAAGCCTTCTCGTTTCTAGGGTTTCTGAGAAACCTTGAAAGCTGTTCGAGGTTCTTTATCTCTTTATTTTCTTAGATCTATGATAGATCTGTGTTGCACTCGAGGTTTTAAAGCTTTTTCCCAAATTTCTCTTTTCAAAATTAGTCAGTTTCAATTTAGGGTTTCCAAAACTTTTAAAACGATTTCCGTTTCTTCTTCGTCTTCTTTCTTTATGTGAATCTTCCTGTATATGCTTTGTTCTTATGTGTTTTCGCTTGTGCATATTTTCTCCTATGTTCTTATGTTTTGCCGTTATTATGCATGTTCTTCTACTTGTGCTCTGTTATCTCTTCTACTATTTCTACAACATGCTTTCACGTGTCTAGCATATGTGTTCCTTTACCATTTTCTTACTGAGCTTTTATTTGCCTTTACTAGACTTTTGTTTGAATTCTAAACATGTTTCGCCTACTGTTTCTTAAGTTCTATGTCGCCTCTATTCTCTCTTGAACTTGCTTGAGTTCGGAGCTTTTCTTGAACATGCTTTGTTTTTACTCTATTGCTTCAAACTTGCCATTATATCAATGTGCTTTCTCATGAGACTCTCTGAGTCTGTTCGATGGCTTGCCCTTTCCTTTCTGTACCCTACTCGAATTTGAAACCCTAGACTGAACTGGAATCTTTCGCTTACGATTTTGAGACTATCTATGCCAACCTTTTCTTTCTTGCTTGACGCTTGTGTGCTTATATATGAGGGGTTTTTTTTTCTTTCAAAAGGGTTCTGCCAACTTGTAATTGATTCCAATCTCCTTTAATAAGGCTCGATTGATTAGTTATTGATTTTCCAATTGAACTTTTCCACACCTTTTTTCTGACTAAGTTCATTCGAACAAAGCTTTTTACTGGCTGTTTGATTGACCTACTTGCCTTATTTCTTACAAATCATGTACCATAGGATTCTTGCCTTAAGTAATCCCTATGTATTAACCTGTGTTATGGTTCTTTGGAAAGGTTTTTAATTATTCATCTTTCCTTAATTGTCTCATGCCCGTTTGAAATCAAACCCCTTAACCTTAGGGAGACCTTCTGTGAATGATTGTAAACTATTTTCTTGCCTTTTTTACTTACTCATTTTCTTCACTATAAAAACAAGACACTACACACAACTTTCTACACACGGGAAAAACCTCAAAAACACTTCAGACTTCAATTGAACACTATATAATTACAATACTTTCTCTACTTCTAATACTGAGCACTCTGCTCCTCTCTCTTCTACTGTCTGAAATACCTTTGAGTTACTCTTGAACTCTCAAATATTTGCTAAAGTTTCTGAGCCTGCTCCTGTTGACTTCTGGCTGTTACTTGCTTCTACTATTCTGCTGTTCTAAAGCTTGCAACTGGTATGTCCTTCTAATTAAATAATACCCTCCAAACTATGTGTTTACTTCTCCTCCTCTGTTATGCATTCTTCACTATGTGTTCATCCTAGTCTGTCATGCTCTCTTTCATCATGTTTCTGCATCTTTGGGTCTGTTTGTGCTTTCTTGCTTTCCTCATGTTTTCTGTAAATGCTTTCCTATGTGATTCCCTGTCCCTTTGACCCCCTTCTTATGTGTGAGTGCAATTCTGAGTCATGTTGGCATTCTATTATTGCCACTCATGACTTAGAATCAGGTTCTCTTGAACCTCTACTCAAATCAATTCCCATTCCCTTTACCCCTTATGTGCTGAGCCTTAACTCAGGACTGGTGGTGCCCTAATCACCATCCAGACCCAGGTTTGACTTCTAAAAGTCTGCTCTTTATTTGTTGGCCAAGTAGATGGTCAGGGGTGTGCCAGTCTCTGCCCATGGCTGGGTATGACCACCCTCTGCTATGGCTCCCTAATCCCTCTCTCACTTTGCACTTATTCCTAGTTCTAAGTTCTGCCCCCCTTTGGTAAGCCATGCTTTGGGACCCTGGAGCTCCCTCTGAACTTGGATGCCTGAGGGCTGACAATTCCACACTGCACTATTCTGTTCTAATTGTTATCCAGAGTGTAAGCACTGCCTGGAGTCCTTGAGGCTCCTTGGAACTTTGAAACACTTTGGGTGAGAGAAGGCCTTGGAAATCTGGAATCCGGATTTGGGGAAACGTATGTCATTGGATATTAAGATTGAATTAGACTGCTCGGATCTAGTTGTAGGCTGTGATGTATTTTTAATAGTTTTCTTTCTTCTGGTTCTGTAATATTTTTTTTTGTATAAAAGAACTCGGGGAGATATAGTAAAAAAGATGTGGGAGGGGTTTACTTTTTGCATCAACAGAAGGGTAAATATCATGCCTATAGGTTTAATGTTGTAATTCAGTCACTTAGATACCATGCCTATAGGTTTAATGTTGTAATTCAGTCACTTAGATACCATGCCTATAGGTTTAATGTTGTAATTCAGTCACCTAGATATCATGTCTATAAGTTTCACGTTTTAACTCGATCGACTAGATACCATGTCTATAGGATTTAATGCATAATACGCATAATCCAGTCATCTAAAAAATCTGCCTATAGGGTTTAATATTTTATCATCTTGCAAATCATTAGAAACCCTGCCTATAGGACTTAATATTCATGTAAGAAGTTGCATATAGAAACCATGTCTATAGGAAATGTATACGCATTAGGCAAAACTATAGGATAATCAAATATGCCGTCTGTTTACCAATTCCGTAATAAGTTCTAAAACCACGTCTGTCTATAGAGGTTCGTCCCAAAATCTGTTTAAGTAACAACAACCTGTCAATTGGCCTTTAACGTAGCGTTTTCAGTAAAACTCTTATAAACCTGTAATGCTTTTAAAATTCCAAAAATCTGCGATGCTCTTAAACTTTTCAAACTTGCGTCTTTCTTCTGAAACAATTCCTTTAGATATTCTGCCTAAATTCTATTCATCTCTTGAATCTATCTTTCAAAACAGTCTTTTAACTCACTCTTTCTTTTAAGGTATTTTCACTTTCAAAACTCCTCTTCACAAGTCTACTATATTTTCACTCAAACAAATATGCTGATTTCAAAGTCATTTATGAACTTCTGCAACTTTCAACTTTCTGTTTTAACTCTTCTGCATTAGGCTCTTGTGTGAAATCAGTGTTTTCTGAATAAATTGTTTAAAATACTTCAATTTTCAACAATTGGATCCGAGTTGCCTAATGCAGACTTTTTATCTAATTTTATGTGTTAAACTAGTCCATCCGCCGCTTAAGTTTTAATTTAAAGACCAAACCAGTATGTGCAAGGCATGCTAAACTATATGCTACATGACTTACGGGGTTTTATGTGAGCCTTGCATGTTTGTTTGTCAATCCCCTTACTTGCTATTTGTTTTGGTTGTCGAAATTAGTATTTTGTCCTTTAAACCCCATATATGCCTTACCCCTTTTCTTCCCCTTTAGGATTAGAAGTCCTAATACCCTGGGACTGATAGGTTGGGATGGGTACTAGCATGCAATAAGTAAACGAGTCTAATCGCGTTTAAATACCTTAACGGGGTGGGAAGGGTAGAATATGGAGATGATGACCGGTGCGCTAATATCACGTGCGACCCCTCTCCCGAGAAGTGTATGCCGGGTATTGCATTGATGTGATCCATATTGTATTTAAACTTAGGATCTTTTTCTCTTTTCTTTATTTGTAAAAAAAATGTTTTCTTTCTTAAATTTATATTTTCTTCCAACTAATCCTTCTCTTTTTTTAATCGATTATGTCCTTTCCTTCTTTTAAACATTCAAACTTATTTGTAATTACTATGTGTAAACCTTACTTGCTTTCTTCTACTTCTTTCAAAGTCACAATTAAAAGCATGGCCGGGAACAACGCTAGTGGATCTTGAGGGGTGCCTAACATCTTCCCCTCGAGATAATCTCAAGCCCTTACCCGAACTCTGTTTTTTTTTTCAAAATCGCTTCTTCTTTTTAAAGTGTCCTAAATGCACTATAATCATTAGGTGGCGACTCTTCAAATTCCATAACCCGATTCCTCAAAAGGGAATAAGATTTGTTTTGTCCATAATGTTGTAAACCCAATTTCTTTCTTTTTTAAAAGAAGGGGGGAAAAAGGGGGGCGTCGACAGCATGGCGACTCTGCTGGGGAATTCTTTAGGTTTTTACCATTACATGCTTTTGTGACTTTATTGCTTCCTTAATTGCCTTTAATTCTTGCTTTTAATTATTTCATCATTGGAAACTAACTTGACTCTTCATGTCTTTCCTTTCTTTTAACTGCTTTTTCTTTACTACTTTATTATATTTCAATACCATTGTAATTTTCGAGCATTTACTGTAATCTTTTACTTTATGAACGTGAAAATACATGCAATCTGCTTCATTCTTGTAACTGCATTCTTCAACATCATATTCCACTCGTGCCAAAACAAATCCTATAGCAATGCTTATAATGAGCGGTTGCGCCCTTCCGATATTATAACCCCCTAAATGTGGCAAAGATATATTTGCGGTAAAACCAGTCGATCAACAGTGTAGTCGACGGTTCCGCGCCTTTCCATCTTGAGTTGTCCGCTCAAGGGTACCTTGTCTAGCACTTCAAAAGTAGAAATCTTATTCTGTTAAACTGTTCATCCATCATGGTCAAACTTAGCCGAGTCAGTTATGTTGTCCGCGTAATGACTCATTAAGTAGCCTAAACCAAAGTCCATCGGGTTTCCTCAAAACCCAAACGGACGCCTCCATGTTATGTGCATTTATTGGGAGAACTAAATGTCTTTATTGCTAATTATTAATTTAAATAGTCGAGTCTGGTGGGGTAGAGGCCTAACCCTTTGTTTTGAAGAAAATGAGGCACGAAGTCCCCAGATTCGGTATGGTATCTAACATTCACCCAAGGTTGCTAAGTTGGTGGGAGGATCTTCATGCCAGCGATCAAACCCTTGTCCGCAAGTACTTAGGGAATTTGCCCTCACTTCTGGAAATCCAGCCTAACAACAAAATCATAGAGGCTGCAACTCTGTTCTGGGACAGTGATCGGTCGGTTTTTCGCTTTGGGGACCTCGAAATGACACCTTTGCTAGAAGAAATAGGGGGTCTAGCTGGAATTCCTTGGGAGACTCCAGGTCTACTTAAGCCAGAGAATCGCAAGGGTAGGGGTTTCCTCAAAATGATGGGACTCAAGAAGAACCCGGATCTGACTTGCTTAAAGGATTCCTATATACCATTTGACTTCCTGTATGAAAGGTTTGGCCATAGCAAGTCCTACCGCACCTCCACTGATGAATTCGCCCTTACCTCTTTAGGGCATATACATAGGAGGGTCTTTGTATTCATGTTCTATTTCTTGGGTATGGTGATATTTTCCATGAAGAAGGCTAGGATCCATACCAGACTAGCCATCGTAACCAAAACCATAGTGGAAGGGATTGACGGGCAGTCTTTCAGCATAGTGCCCATGATCATCGCTGAAATCAATCGAGCCTTGGGAAAATGTCAACAAGGGACCCCACACTTCGAGGGTTGTAGTCTGTTACTTCAACTCTGGCTTATAGAACACCTTCAGAAAGGTGACTACCGACAGGAGATTATACGCAGGGATTGGGATGACCATATCGCTTTCCACCACCCCAAGCCAATGAACTTCATGCCCAACATGTTCGCTCAGCCGGAGGACGCTGGAGGATGGGAAGAGCTGTTTGAAAATCTAAAAGAAGAGCAAGTACAGTGGATGTTCAAGTGGTTCACAATAGAGGAGTTCATTGTTTGTTCTCGAGATGCACCGTTACTCATACTCATCGGTCTGAGGGGAACTCATCATTATGTCCCTCTCCGAGCCATGAGGCAAGCAGGGAGGAAACAAATCATACCAAGGGTAGACAAAATGAGTCATTTCAAGGCTGACTTTCAAGACGATGATAGCCCGCACAGGTGTCAAGCTCAACATATGTGGCATTGCAAGCTCGTCTTGGGGAGAGAAACTATTGAAGCAGACAGGTATCATGCAGGGTGTGTGCCGCATTATTCGGGTTGGTTAGAAGACGATCACATTGGTTTAGGTCACCCAGGGTTCGTCCGAGGTCATAGGCTTATTGATGAGAAAGCTGCAGCGCAGGTTAAATACAATCAACTGCGCAAGAGGATGCGAGAGTGTGAAAATGAGCACCGGGAAATACAAGAAGCTCACCAGAAATTGATCGACGAGTGGAAGGACATGGATGTCAACGCCAACAAGTGGTTAGGGTATCTTGAAAGAGGTCTAGTAGAGTTGGAAGGAAAGTTCTTGAAGAGGATTGAATACTGCCAAAATGCCGAGGGAAGTGCAGGCGGACATTTGGCTCGAGCCTATTTGCTGCTAGGACTGCGCGAGTTGATGCAGCTGTACAAGGGAGGCAAGAATACCAAATCTGGGGAAGGTCCTTCTGGGACCAAGTAGTTAGGATCTTTTATTTCCTGCTTTCCTAATGTAATAAGGCCACTGGCCATTAGTGACATCTTTCTGTTATTTCAAATTATGTTTTAGACTCGTCTTATTTTTTATCAATAAAATGAGGCATTTAGTATTACAAGTTCTCCAAATTTAACTTGTCGCTAGGCCTACCTCGGGCACAATGAGGCACCCAAATTTGGAAACGATTTACATTCCTGCACAACGTGTTTAAATACCGCAATATTATTTTTTCAGAATCTGCACTAACTTTTCACCTTTTTGTTTTTCTTTTATTTTTATTCCCCTTCCCAAAGGTTAGTTCGTGCATTCTGGCACCATCAGCATACTCAACAAGATCCAAGGGCCCTCTACCTCCTCCTCCTCTGAGTCCTACCAGAAACAGGAACAAAGGAAAAATGGGAGATGCAAACGCTAGAAAGGAAATTGAGGAAACTTCTCAGAACACTGCAATCACCAAGGAAACTGCCGCTCACCTTGAGCAGACTTTGCTGAAGTTTCGGGAAGAATTAGAACAAGTCCGGAACCTGGCAAGCCTATCAATCACTCTTGCCGCTGCTGATGCCAACACCCAGAACCCCGTACCTCCACAGCCACCAGTACAAACTGCTAATACCCAAGCCTGCGACACATGCAACAACACTCCATTGCTCATTCCCGAACCACAAAACACCACAAACAACCATAACACCCCTATCTTTGTGGACACTATACCCCACTATACCCAGCCAATCTCAAGTGCACCCGAATCAGATGACAAGGACTCCCTTATCAGGAATTTGGCCGCCTAACTCAAGAAGTTGATTAGCCGGGTCCAAGGTGTCGAGGGTAGCAAAGGTGTTAAAGGGTTGAACTATGAAGATCATTGTGTTCAGCCAGATGTTGAGCTTCCGGAGGGGTACAAACCTCCCAAGTTCGAGATGTTTGACGGTACAGGTGATCTCAGGGTCCATGTAAGAATGTATTGTGACAAGCTGGTAGGAGTTGGAAGGGACGAGAAAATCCGCATGAAGCTGTTCATGAGGAGTCTGAAAGGCGACGCCTTGTCTTGGTACATCAGCCAGGATTCAAAGAAGTGGACGAGTTGGGTGAGCATGGCGTCCGACTTTATGGACCGGTTCAGGTTCAACACTAAGAACGCACCGGATGTGTTCTATATCCAAAATCTGAAGAAGAAGCCCACAAAAACCTTTCACGAGTATGCAACTCATTGGAGGTCAGAAGCTGCCAAGGTCAGGCCAGCCCTCAAGGAAGAGCAGATGAATAGGTTCTTTGTCCGGGCTCAGGATCCGCAATACTATGAGAGACTGATGTTGATAGAGGGTCAGAAATTCTCCGACATCATCAAGTTGGGAGAAAGAATTGAAGAAGGTATCAAAAATGGTATGGTCACCAATCTCGAATCATTACAGGCCACCAACAAGGCCTTACAGTCTGGTGGCACGTCAAAGAAAAAGGATGTGAATTCCGTAATGGCTACGCAAAGAACCAAATCCCCTATGAAGTACCAAACCTATCCCTCAACTCCACTAACATATCAACCTACCCTAAATTACCGAGCACCCTCACCTACATACCAAATGCCACCATCTGCCTACCAATCACCTCCACCACCCATATATCAACCCACCTCACCAAGATATTCCTAACCTGCGCCCAGGTACCAAGCATATAACTCCCAACCTTCTCATTACCCATCACCACCGACTCGCCAAAACTTTCCTCGACCCAGACCAAATTTCGACCGCAGACCTCCCAGATAATATACCACCATAGCCGAGCCAATCGACCAACTATATGAAAAACTCCAAACAGCCGATTATGTTACTCCTATCCCAGCCGTAACTCTAGAAGATCCCTCCTAGTGGGTCAATCCAAACAAAACTTGCGCATACCATTCTGGAATGAAAGACCATACCATCGACGAGTGTCGCTCGTTGAAAGATAAGATTCAGACTCTGATTGATAACAAGGTCATTGTGGCAAGGGAGCCCGCTCCCAATGTCCGCAACAACCCTCTGCCTGACCACAAGGGTGAAGGCATCCATATGATCGAGATAGAGGATGATTGGGACCCCAAAGGGTCATCGGATTGATTGCCGAAGGAGGTGAGCCTAAGAAACCAATGGTTACCCTCAATCCCATTGTTGTTCAGATCCAGCCCTCTGAGGGAAACATGGTAAATGTGTCTGTACCACTCGAGTTTGAAGTTCCTCCTGCAAAGGCGCCAAAACCAATTGAGGTCGAGTTCGGAGTTCCAAAGGCACCTGTACTATTTGAAGTTGTTGTGTTACCTCCAAGGGTGCCAATTCCGGTTTCCATGATAGACGTGACCCCGTTCAAGTCAAACGCCATACCTTGGGATTACACAGCGGAAGCTAGGAGAAAAGGGAAAACACATACTGGAGAAGCGATCGCCGCACAGGGCATGACTAGAACTGGCAGGGTATACACTCTGAAACATTTATCTGAGTCTAGCAAGCAGGCCTCCGGGCGGCCTATTGAAACTAGACCCGATGACCTTTGGAGGAAAATACAAGCCAACGAATACTCGGTCGTTGAGCAACTGAACAAAACACCAGCGCAAATTTCCATCCTGGCTCTTCTGCAAAGCTCTGAGGCACATAAAAATGCCTTGATGAAGATATTGAGTGAAGCTTATGTTCCCAGCAACATAACCGGAGGCAAAATGGTAGGACAAGTGTTGGAAAGTCACAATATCATCTTCCACAAGGATGAGTTACCACCAGAAGGACTTAGTCACAACAAGGTGTTGCATATTAGTCACAACAAGGTGTTGCATATCACTGTGCAATGCGAAGATTATTTCATTACCAAGATCCTGGTTGACGGGGGATCTAGCCTCAACATTTGTCCGCTAGTGACTCTTAGAACATTGGGGAAAGGTTTGCATGAGATCAAAGATGGGGCTATCAATGTTAAAGCTTTCGATGGGTCTCAAAGATCTATTATTGGGGAAATTAGCCTGTGTCTGCAAATGGGGCCTACCTGGTTCGATGTTGACTTCCAAGTCATAGACGTGCCAGCATCCTACAATTTATTGCTGGGACGACCCTGGATCCACGCCGCTGGGACTGTAGCATCAAAACTACATCAAGCAGTGAAGTTTGAATGGAATCATCAGGAAGTGATCATTCATAGCGACGGTAGCAACCCTATATACAGTCGCCAAACCATCCCAATGATCGGAGGTAGAATAATAATAGGCGGAAAAACATACCATCACATTAAGCGAGTTAATGCCATATACAAAGACAAGTGGTGGGATAACAAGATTGAGAGCATCCTGAATTGGAACGGGTATGAACCCGGAAAAGGACTTGGCAAGACTCTCCAGGGTATCACCAAACCCATCAAGCTAAAGAAGCACGGTACTACTTTTGGCCTAGGGTATGAGTACACCTGGAAAGAGTTCAATGAATAGGCACCACCATGGCGCGGTCCCTATTATCCGCTAGAGCACCCTATACCTCAGCTGGAGCAGACCTTTCACCCTTCTGACATTATATATAGATCAAAGGAAGATGAAACACTGGCAGCGATGAAGAACCTGTTTCTGGGAGATGATATGGACTGTTGTGTTATCTTCGAGGAGGAAGGGGAGGAATGCCCTTCCATTCAAGCTGTGAACCGAGGGGAACGCCTCACAATTTGGTCAGTCAGGATCACCAGTGCCCAGAAAGCTTTGGGGTAGCAAGGCTAAATGACGCACCATGCATCGCATTTTACTTTTTAGTTGATTTTACTTTTTCGCATTGTCTTTACTTTTGAAAAGAGCTCCGATGTTTCGAAAAGTTATGAATTTAATCAAAAGAATTTTCCAAGTTTATTTTTATATCTCGATCTTATTACTTTTCTCTATCATTTACTTTATTTTACACAGCATTACT